>CAUYLG010007867.1:0-141128 GCA_963573385.1 Cacajao melanocephalus | reverse complement strand
AGACTGGATAAAGAAAATGTGGCACATATACACCATGGAATACTATGCAGCCATAAAAAACAATGAGTTCGTGTCCTTCGTAGGGACATGGATGAATCTGGAAACCATCATTCTCAGCAAACTGACACAAGAACAGAAAACCAAACACCACACGTTCTCACTCATAGGCAGGTGTTGAACAATGAGAACACGTGGACACAGGGAGGGGAGCATCACAAACTGCAGTCAGTTGGGGGGGCTAGAGGAGGTGGGTGGGGAGGGTGGGGAGGGATAACGTGGGGAGGGATAACGTGGGGAGAAATATCAGATATAGGTGATGGGGGGATGAAGGCAGCAAACCACCTTGCCATGTATGTGCCTATGCAACAATCCTGCATGATCTGCACATGTACCCCGGAACCTAAAGTACAGTAAGAGAAAAAAAAAAGCTCCCATACATTATTTCAAAAGGACTGAACTGCAGATTTCCCTTGGGGCCCACTCAAACCCATAACAAGGCTACAGGCAATAAAGGCGGCCAGGTTTCTGATGTTTCTTGGCATAGTTTAGCAAGAGTCCTTTTAAGAGTTTGATTAACTCCTACTTTCCCTGAAGACTGTGGTCTCCTCACTAAGTGAAGGTGGTATTGAATTCCTAGGGCTGAAGATATGTTTTGGGTAATTGTCTCTGTGAAAGATGGACCATTATCACTCTGTAAGTTCCTGGGTAGCCCAAAACTAGGAATTATTCCCTTTAATAGGAATTTAGAAACCTCAGTTGCCTTTTCAGACTGGGTAGAAGAAGCCTCAATCCAACCTGTGAAGGTGTCAACAAATACTAATAAATATTTAATTTCTTTGCGTGAGGGCATCTGAGTATATCCTGGCAATCTTTATCAGGGTATGTTCCCTTATGCCAAACAGACCTCACTAAAGGAGGAGGTGAAGAGTGGTTATTTGGGTTATTCCAGGCACATAGTTCACAGGTCCGAGTTACCTGCTTTACTGTTTTGACTAAGCCTTTTCCTATAAAAAGCCAAGACATCAACTGAAATAGGGTATCTCTTTCCAGACTAGTAGAGTCATGCAAATACCTAGCTATTTTCCACTGATTAGCACCTGATGTCAACAGTTTGTTTTCATTGCTAAGCCAGCCAGAAGGATCTTGAATTAAATCCTGACCTTTAGCCCATTCTTGTTCCTTTTTGGTATATTTTGGTTCTGTCATTACCATAGCTGAGGGCACTGATATGCCGACAAGTCCAGCTGGCTCCTTTAATGCTGCTGCCTTAGCGGCTGCATCTACAAAACACTTTTCCTTAGTCTTTTGATGTACTCTGCAATGGATTACAGCGACTTCCTTGGGCAGAACAGCATCCAATAGATTCAGAATTTCTAAGTGTTGTTTTATAGGGGAACCCTTAGCAGTTAGGAGTCCCCATTCCTTCCAGATGGCAGCATGAGCATAAAGTTCCAGAAAGGCATACTTAGAGTCAGTGTAAATGTTAATTCTTAAGTGCTTTTCCAATTGCAGTGGTCTAACAAGAGCTATTAATTCTGCCTTTTAAGCCAAGGTAGAAGCTAGTGAGGCCTGAGATTCAATTACCTCGTGCTAACAACAGCATAGCCAGCTTTTCTGTTTCCCTGATACACAAAGCTACTTCCATCTGTAAACCACTGTACCTCAGGATTATCTAGAGGCTCATCCTTTAAAGCCAGCTGGCTGGGGTAAACTCTTCCATAATTGTAAGCAAGAATGACTAGGGTCCCTGTGGGTTCAGGCAAAGAGGTAGCTGGATTCAAAGTCTGGCATACTTTAAGACTTACATCAGGAGTGTCTAGCAATAAAGCCTGATATTTATTCACAGGAAAAAATGAAGGAGCAACTTATCACCTGCCTGTGATTTCCAAGAGATTCTACTCTTTGCAGCTGAGTCAACAAATCCCTCCCCGACAAGGGAGTGTGGTATACGGGAGAAAACCAGAGTCCCTGAAGGGCAGCTTGGAGGATAGGGGAAATGGCATCTACAGGCTTGTGTGTCTATGCCCGTGACCATACAGCTTTGGGATAACAGAGGCCCAGTAGAATGGGTCTAAACAGAGTAAGCAGTCCAGAAGGAAGTCAATATTCTCACCCCCACCAGTTAACCCACGTCAAGGGTTACCTGAGGCTCCTCAGGAGATATGGCTGGTTGTCCCACGAGAGCTGTGACAACAGCCGTCTCTCTTGAGCTTGCTTGACTATTTCGGCCATCATTGTGAGATGAAAAGAGGGCAGGGAAGTGCTGGGAAGAGAAGGTCAGGTCCCTGGCTAGGGCTCCACCCCCGGGCCTGTGCCCACGGACCCAGGTGAGGACAGGCACTCCTGACTTCACAATGTTGCATTTCCCAAGACCACCCTGGCCCGCCATGCCTCCTTCCTGTGCCTATAAAAGCTTCGAGACCCTAGCAGGCAGACACACAAGTGGCTGGACATTGGGAGGAGCACATCGGTGGAAGAAGACACAAGCAGCTGGACATGGAGAGGACATTGAAATACCAGTTTTCTTTTCTTATGTCCATTCAGCTTAAATTGGTCTCAACGTTCAAGAATACATCCTAGTGGTGAGTTCTTTGCAATCAATGCCATGGTTCCCATGAAGGAGGCAGGTGATGTTGAAAGAGAGGTTCCAAACCTGCGAGGTTGTATTGTCACTGGCTGAGTTCCACTAAAAAGGACAGGAGAGGTTTTTAAGTTCAGCTGCATTAATCAGGGGGATCCCTGCCAAAATTGGAATTATCTTATCCACACTATCTGAATAATATCAATGAGTCAGCCATGAATCTCAGATAAATCACAACATGGACTCCAACAAAATAAATGTTGAATGAGGCAATAGAAATGAAGAGGATTTAGATGAGAATGACCAGGGCTAGAAGGTTCTGGGCAATAGTGGCAACATGGTTTGGACAAGCAAAGCCAGTCTGCTTGAATCCAAGAAAGGAAAGAAGTGTTTTTTGTGTGCAAAATAAACAAAACAGCAAGAAAAGAAGTTCCCTGATTTTCAGGCTAGTGCTTCTCGACCACACCTAGTTGGCATAGCAGTAACAAAGCATGACCATATCTATCCAATCCTATTGCTCATAGCTATTAAATATCAAGCCCAATCAGCCATTTTAGAGGGGCAGCCTTCAATGGTTTTTTCATTCCCAATGTTTCACAAGCAAATGGATAGAAATAAGGAGGCACATATAGGAAGACTAAGTTAAAAATCCCTAAGACCCGTTACATGAAGTCTCCTGAAAATGACAGCAAAACAGGGACAACAACCAAGAACTGATTCATGCAGCAAAGAGGACAAGGCAGATTAATACAAACAGCATAGCAGTTAACATCCTGTGGTGCCAGACCCGTTCTCATCAGAGAGGGACTTTAACCCCCTAAATCTTAGAATGGACTCTAACCCTACTAAGTCAGGCCTCTAACCTAAGGTTGGTCAAAAGTCCTTGCCTTTTATTGAGAGAAGCCTTTAACCCTCTCTGTCTTAGGAGGGATTCCCCTAAGTTGGGTCTTCTAACCCAATCCTCATCCAAAATCAGCCTGACTTTCCTTTGGGTCAGGGGTCTCTTCAGTACCACCCTTCTGGGTTTACCAAAAAGATATTACCAGACCCTACCATTTACCTAAAGTTACCCTTTGGATCGGGGATTTCTGCACTATAGGCTCTTCAGTGGTCACCAGAAAGATACTACAGGATCCCACCACTTACCCAACGTTAGCCTTTGGGTCGGGGGTTTCTTCACTGTAGTTCCTTCAGTGGTTGCCAAAAAGATGTTACAGGAAAGGGGTCCTGATCCAGACCCCAAGAGAGGGTTCTTGGATCTCACACAAGAAAGAATTCAGGGTGGGTCCGAAGTGCAAAGCAAAAGCAAGTTTATTAAGAAAGTAAAGTGGTGAAAGTACAGCTACTACATAGAGTAGGGCATTCTAGAGAGTAAGAGGAGGAATGCGTCCACCCTGGGTACAATGCTTGCATATATAGGATAACAAAAGATCATGGGGAGATGTGCTCTTCTATAAGCATTTATGATAAAGGATTAATTTTCTTAATTACTATATTTTTGCAAGAATCAATATTATTATCTTTAAAGTAAAATTAGAAATGCCTTTGTTCTCAAGATAGCAGGATATCTGGACACTTCCAAGTCTAAGTCTGTTTAGTAAACATTAGCAATCTGTTCCCTTCACGGTAAACATCTAGAGACAGGAATACCTAACTTTCTGGAAATGCAGCCCAGCAAGTTCCAGCCTCATTTTCCCAGCCTTCACTCATGATGGAGTCACTGTGATTTAAATGCCTCTGACAGTTGGGGTGGATGAAAAGGTATCATGTGATAACTCAGAAGGCACAGTACCTTGTTTTATCGACTGTTTAGGCATCTTTGTACCCACCTTAAATTTGGAGGGTCCAACTTTGTCCAAATTCTATCCCTCAAATCCAGACCCTTACAACCTCACATGCCCACCTTTTCCATGACAGTCATTGGGCCTAGAGGGAGGGTGCTTGCATAATCTTAACATCAGGGCATTGGGAATGAAAAACAGATCAGGCCCAGTGGAATGCTAAAGGAAGGAGTTCTGCATCTCTGCTCTTCAGATTGCCATAATTTTAGCTTCCTTGGAAGTAAAATAAGGAGAGATAAATAAGATTAATATTTCTACAATCAGAGTATTTGTGTGTCAGAACAGAAAAAAAAAACATTTCATTAGGGTGCCAACTAAAAACATGAAGAAAAATTATAGTCTGTTACTCTCTAGAGGATTATTGTAGCCAAGAAATAATTAATGATTCAATCTGCACTCAAAAACAAAAGCTGGAGCTGAAATTTAGTAACAGATGTTACACTTTTCCTTTGAAACAAATTTTTTCTCTCTCTAGCCCTCCTTTTCTATTAGAGAGAAGTTACAGTAAGACCAAATTATGTGCAAAGTAAGTTTTGGGCTAATGCTTGGCCTGATTATTCGCATAAAATGCAGCAAGAATTGATTGACCATAAAGGCTCCTTTTAAGTTGGCTTTGCTGGAACTTTACCTAAAAATGTCTTATTCTAGTCAACTCCTTGGTAAAATAACCAGTGTCTCTAGCTGTCCTGTTTTAAAAACAAAGAATCTTACTAAATGTATGCAAATAACTATATTGTCATAAAACCAGAATGATTATGAACGGTTTCTATATTTTGGAGAACCCAGATAGAAAAGTAAATTTGTTCACAAAAATATACTTCAACCAATAGTTCTAAACTATAAATAACAAAAGAAAAAGATTTACTTGACTCTTCTTTAGCCATAGAATGACTTTCAAATAGGATGCCACTTATTCATCTTAGGACTGCTATCCACAAGCCAAACAGCTCTTGTTAGATGAGAGCTGTCTATCAGGCACTGTACAATCTAACAGCTCTAGAATCTCTACGAGGATATAGTTAGAATTAGTGCTGGTGGGGGGAAAGGGTGCCTGCTTATGAGTATTCTCCTTCTTGCATTCCCCAGGTAGCAAGATACTATATCAAAAGGATTTGATCTTATATCAAATGTTGGGCCCAGGCACTCAGGTCCTTTGGCTAATGTTTATTTTATTTGTTTATCTTATTTGCCTAACATTGCCCAGGCAATGTCATCTTTCTCATTATAACCTTTGGCTTTTTATTTAGTTTTTTTCTTTTTTTCTTTTTAATTCTCCAATCTGAGGCAAATAATAAAAACTCATCCAAAAATTTCTATCACCCTTCTGGGGAGGGTCCTTTGACTCCTTTTTTTCTTTCCCTATGAATTTATTAATCTATTTAGTTGTTGTTGTTAATTAACCCAATGTTTTATTAAGCATCTGTAAGACCCATCAGGGACAGGAAATTTGATAAGGCTTCTCAAACAGTTGTCTGATTCTGTGGGAGTGATGTCACCAGGAGTGTCCATGTAAAAGTATAACCACCCACTGGGTTCACCTTGCCCGTCACCTAGACAGGGCCAATTTTTCAAGACAGGGGAATTGCAATAGAGAGTAATTCATGCAGAACTGGCTATGTGGGAGACCAGGGTTTTATTATTACTCAAACCAGTTTCCTTGAGCATTCAGGGATTGGAGGTTTTAAGGACAACTTGGTGGGTGGGGGGAAACCAACGAGCCATGAATGCTGATTGACTAGGTAGGAGAGAAAAATCATAGGAAACTGAAGCTGTCTTCTTGCTCTGAGTCAGTTCCTGGCTGGGGATCGTAAGATCAGATGAGACAGTTAATCCACCTGGATGGTGCCAGCTAATCCACCAAGTGCAGGGTCTGCCAAATATCCGAAGCACTTATCTTAGCAGCAGTTTAGGGAGGATCAGAATCTTGTAGCCTCCAGCTGCATGATTTCTAAACCATAATTTCTAATCTCGTGCCTAATCTGTTAGTCCTGCAAAGGCAGTGTAGTCTCCAGGCAAGAAGGAAGTTTGTTTGGGGAAAGGGCTGTTATCATCTTTGATTAAACTATGAAGTTTTTTCTAAAGTTAGTTCAACTTGCACCCAGAAATGAACAAGAACAATTTGGAGGCCAGAAGCGTGATGTAGTTAGTTAGGTCAGCTCAGTTATAATTTTCCAATGGCAGTTTCACTAGGAGCCCCTAAATCTCATGATGTGTGTAATAGGCATATTTGGTGGGAGAATATGCTGGTCATCATAAAGTCAGTCCCACATGGCTTGCATAAGAAGCTTATCAACTGCTTCATCTGGTGTGCTCCAGCTGGTATTTTATAGGGAGATTTGGTCAGTCCCCATCTCAGGGCAAACAGACTGTACAGAGGCCTTTATCTGTGCCGATAGATTAGTTGCAGAAATTACCTCCCATGCATTGGGATCACATATACTCAGCAGTGATTGTGTAATAGTGAGCTGTGGTTCCTGTATGAACAAACAACCTTTTTCATTCTGCAGCATTTAAAATTAAGAATTATGTCCTTAAATTTGTTATTTTTACAATTCATTATAGTAAGGGTTTCTCAAGAAGCTAATGATAGCAATCTACAAAATGGATCAATTCCTTTACATTATACCCTCTGGTTTAATGGTTACTTGGTCTTACCCTTCTTCCACGTTGACTGTCTTCTAGAAACCACAGATTTCAGAGGTAACATTTGTTACCCTAGCTTAATTTTTCTTTTTATTCATTTAGTTTTACCTGTATATTTTCCTTTATTTTAAAGTGACTTAAATAGTTTTTTTAACTAGAATAAATATTACATTTCTTCAGCAAAAAAATGCATCTTTGTGTTTTATAAACTTCCCTCATAACACCTTTTATACTCCTATTATTTTAGCTCTTAGTAACCCAAATTCCCAGTGGAGAAAAAGAAACAAACACATCTTCTTAATTTAACACAATATGACTTTAAGATTTTAAACTACTGGAGATAATTCTGAGATTAAATTTCACAAATTCATCTTACCAAAGATTACCAAGTTATGTGAATTAAAAGCCATCTGAGCTAGTTTCTCCCAGACTCATAAGCACTTTTCTTTTTTTGAATCAATTGATTCAAACTCTTTCATGTAGTTTGGTAGTGAAATGTCACTTCCACATTGAGATGGGATAGCTCCCTTGACCTCTTCAGAGGACTCCTGAAGGGGTGGCTCACTTACTCAGCCCACAGCCTTCAAACCTCTTGTGGGAGGGGGAGTGAGCAGGTGAGAAGGTGCAGGAGCCAGGATGGGTGCTTCTAGCACTAGCAGGAGTAGAATTCTGTAGCCCAGCAGCAGTATCTAGGGGTTGCCCATGACCCCTGGAACCCCAGAAGGCATGTGTTAGAATGTTCTCCTTTAGCTTTGCCATTCATGGATGGCTTAAGTGTTAAACAGCTCAGTGGAGGGCCACTGTGATAGCCTATTGCACCTACCTCCAGGTTCTTATACATCATCCAGGAGGAATGAGGTGGCATGAACAAATTGAAGGGTGGTGAAGGCAAAGGATTCTATTGTGCAGTGGAAGTGGCTCTCAGCAGCATGGGGAGCTGGAAAAGGGATGGAGTGGGAAGGCAGTATTACACTGGAGTTTGGCCATCCCTAGCTGAATTCCTCTCCAACAATAATCTCTTATTGCTTGATCAATAAATACAAATAAAAGTGTATGCCAACAATTCTTAAGATGTTTCTAATATTACTTCACCAATAATTTTAAAACTAGCTTATTTATTAATAATTTTACCTAAATTGTGTGAACTTGAAAAGCATTTGGGCTTATTATTTAGTTTATGAATACTCTTTAGCTTCAAGCCAGTTTGGTACTTGGTGGCCAAAAGCACATAACAAAATACATGTACATACACATAAACACAAAAACATTCATTACAAACAAGGATCTTATAACTTATATTTCACAACTGTGGCCATGAGAGACTAATACAAACTCAGCAGTGTGCAAAGACAATAATAATTTTAAAAGTCGCAAACAGTGGAATTTTATCTTAGGAGAAAAGTAACAGCAGACTTTGAGCAGGCAGAAAATAAAACAGAAATAGAGAAATTAGGAACTTTCTAGTTAGTTGCAAGTCAACCTTTTGGTCCTGAGTTTTCCATGATGTAATTTGCCCATCAATTTAAAAGGCACACAAGAACAGACCTAATGTGTAACCAGCTGAAGTATTAGAAAACCTGTTATGTCCTTCCATTTACACAACCACTTACAAGTAGAAGTGCCATAAAACTGGGGGGGGTTGTCCAAGGTGGGTCGTTCTACTTGTCCTTCCTCATTCTTTGATGATTTGCTTTGCATATTTTTTCTTAAAACAAGGAACTGGGTTGTGGCCTAGGGTTTAGTGTAGAGGAACAATTTGTGCTGACTGTGGACAGGACCCCACAGTGTGTCACCACTGAGTTGTTTCTGCCCTTCTATTACATGCCTCAGTTTCTCTCTCTGGAGATCTAGCATCTCTGAGAGGGCTCAAAACTTGGAGAGACAAGCTCCTATATGCATTTCCTGGATG
This sequence comes from Cacajao melanocephalus, assembly GCA_963573385.1. NCBI lineage: Eukaryota > Metazoa > Chordata > Mammalia > Primates > Pitheciidae > Cacajao > Cacajao melanocephalus. The sequence continues at coordinate 132,154 of CAUYLG010007867.1, read as the reverse complement.
AGCCTTTTTAAACTAGTTTTGTTGGGAGTTCCCTGTAGGGCTGCTGCACATTATGTGAAGGTCAATTCCCCAGACACTCCCTCTCAGCCCCAGTGACCAAGGAGTACCTTTTGACTTGGAGGAACGAAATAACTTCTCTTCAGAGCTGAGGAAACTTGGTCTCTCATTTATCTATAAAAAGAGTGACAATTCAGTTTCTCATGCGGATGAGCAGACAAGCCAATCAAGATTAATTTGGAGAGGGAAGGTAATAGAGAAGACTATTTAGAATGTACCTCCAAATCAGAATTAGGATCATAAGCAGCAGTATCCTAGGAGGAAAAACACCAGCCAATACTACTTCCTGTAAACTTGCTCAGTCACCCCTAACGTTGTAGCTCTCATCCACCATTATACACATCAAAATCAAATTCTCTTACGTTACAAGGTCATCTCTGGTACCCACAAAGCCAAAGTGACAAGGTAATGCAATATAGGAGAGCTTTAGACATAAGAAGAATTGGCCCACAATTCTCGAAACTCTACAAAGAAAACAGAGCACTCCAAAAGGGATGAGTGGTTTTAAGTTCTTTCAGGGATTTGAGTCATTAGAAGCCTTCTCTAGATTTTTTCTTGGTACTGAAGACAGCAAAGGGGAAAGCAGGAATAGGGTGAAAGAAAAGTAAACAAAAAAAAACTTTTTTTTTTTTTAAAGACAGGAAGCAAACATGGAAACCAAGTGCATGGCTTGTTTTTGTTGCTGTTTTCCGTCTTTTTGAAGCTGTGAGGAATCTTAGCCAATTCAAAGGTCTTATTACCCATATTTTGGAATTCTCATTTGGATTTGACAAATTTGGGTAGAGTTGGTCAAATACAATGGGTGAAAGATCAGAAGAACAATAACAACAAAACCAACAATATGATCACTGAGTGCTCTTGTGGTAAAGAGAAATTAAGCCCAACTGGTTGTCAACTTTAATCTTTAGTCACTAAAGAGAATTTCCAAGATAAAAATCCCCAATTCAGCTACTTACCTGGGAATGATATCAGGGATCCTATGGAGGGATGGTAGTTCCCATGTCTCAGTAAATTTTCTTATTGGTTTAAGCCATAAGGAAAGCTCAAGCTGGTACCACGCATGGATAGGAGATTTGTCAAAAGTCAGGGCAACTACACTCAGAGTCCCTTTGGGGTTACCAATTTGTGAAACCCAAATATCTGAGATAGTTCTCAATCAATATAGAAAGTTTATTTTGCCAAAGTTAAGGACTTGTCAGTGACACCCTCAGGAGGTTCCGACAATATGTGCCCAATGTGGTCAGGGTACACCTTGCTTTTACACGTTTTAGGGAGACCTGAGACATCAATAAATACCTGTAAGATTTACTCACATTGGTTTCATCTGGAAGGGCAGGACAACTCAATAGTGGGGAGCTTCCAGGTCATAGATAGATTTAAACATTTCCTGATTAGCATTTGTTCTAAAGAGTTATTATCAGTAGAAAGGAATATCTGGGTTAAAATCAGGGGTTGAGGAAACCAAGATTTTCTTATGCAGATGAAGCCTGCAGGTAGCAGGCTTCAGAGAAAATAGATTGCAAATGTTTCTTATCATACTTAAGGTCTGTGTAGATGTTCATGCTAGACGGTATAGTGAGGCATGTTCAACTCTTTCTTCCATCATGACTTCAACTAGATTTTCAGGTTAACTCAGGAATACCAGTAGCTGAGAGGGGTTCATTCAGATGGTTGGTGGATCTTAGAATTTTGTTTTTTGTTTACCTTCAGAAATAAAACAAATGACTGTGAATCCTTTTCTTTTTTTTTTTTTTTTTTTTGGCAGACAAGCCTTGGGGTTGTTAACTATATTAAGGAAGGCATCTAGGTATGTCTTTTTAATAAACTATCTGAGAAGAGCTCATATTCTATGAAGTTATGTTATCTTGCACTCGTTCTGTTCAGCAAATACATTAAATTCAAAGATAATCATTTTATGCCCATATGGGGCACTAACCAGTTTGTAACTGTAGTCCATCATCCATATCTGTGATGGACTGAAAATATTCTGAAAAAATAATTTAAAAACCAGCAATATAAAATAACACAAATTTTTTTTTTAAAAAATAGTACAACTATTTATATAACACTTACATTGTATTAGATATTACAAGAAATCTAGAGATTAAAGTATATGGAAAGATTGTGTAGGTTATATACAAATATTATGCCATTGTATGTAATGAACTTGAGCACTTACGCACTTGCAGATTTTGATATCTGCAAAAGCTCCTGGAACCAATTCCTTGTGGATTTTGAGAAATGACTATTAGCAAATAGTCAGCCTCCCTATGACTGTGTTAAAATCTTTAGCGTGTGTTCTTTCTATATTTGCCTGAGAGTCATGTTTTAAAAATTTTTTTAAATATGCTTTGGCATATTAAATGTTCTATCTTAGCAAACATATTTTAGCAAACAGATTCTGATAATGCCAGACCATGCTAAAAACAGCAGCTATTTATGTTAGTAGAGTTTTTCAAACCTTGATAAATAAACGCTGGTAATAAATTTGAGACTAATTCTTACAGTAGCCAATTTCTTTAATGAAGAGAAAAGATTAATTCATTAAATAAATCCCAAGATGAATCCCTAAATCACTAGTGTGCTGTGTGATTAGTAACTAACTTACCCATTGAAACCTCAGATTCTTCAAAATGAAGATGTTAGACTAGATAATTTCTAATATCAATAACTCATCTGTCTGAATATTATATTTTAAAATATTGTTATTAAGTTGCATTTTGAATTATCCTATTAATATCTCCATCTGAATATTATATTTTAAAATATAATTGTTATTAAGTTGCATTTTGAATTACCATCTTGAGTTTTCGGTGTATTTATTCAATTAAAATGATTGAAGAGTTCAAATAAATCAGAAAACATGTAAAGATAAAAAATTGAGGTAGAAAAGTTACAGTCGCACCTAACTCATATCTACCTAGAAAATAAAATTTCCTTGAGTATAAAGGGCCCAGAAAAGTAAGAAAAATGTTTATCTAATGAAAATGGACATTTTTAATGCCAGGATATGTTATTCTCAATGTCTAGAAATCTTAGATCTTGAACGTTCATAGGTTAATTATCTGACCTGACAAAGACAAGTGTGGTAAAATTATTGGGAAAGTTTGTTTTTTGCACCTTCCCACTTACCTCATGCACTGCCTCTCAACGATTGCTTTTCCTCATTAGCACCCTCCCTGGGCCTTTATTTAGTCATTCATTCAGCAGATATTTATTTAATAAAATCATTATGACATGATACCATAAGCTAAAATCATAAACCTGAATAAGACATGCTTTTGTCCTCCAATAGCTAGAGTTATTGAGAAAAAAGAAACAAGTAAGTAGTAGAAGTAAATGTGATGTGTTATGATGGAAAGGATAAAGATAGAGAAAAGGGATTTGGCATGAAACCAGAAAGCTCTCAGGAGGCAATACTTAAACTTAAATCTGAGAAAAAAACGTATAACAACATGTGAGGTGAAAAGAGAAGAGTATTCCAATCAGAGGAAATACCAAGTTAATGCTAGAGAGTGAAACCACATTACACATTTAGAGAACTGCTAATATATATTTACAACTGAAACAAAAATAAGTGTGAAAGTAATGGAAAGGGAAATCCAAGAATCAGGAAGGAAACGATAATGAAGAGCTTGCATGGTAAATTTAATTATTTATAAATGTGTCTGATAGAAATGAAAAAGCATAAAGCATGAATATTTAAAGTAGTAACATGACCTATTGCCATTTAAAAAGTTGTCTATAGCAGCATTTAAAGTGTGAAGGCAGAGTTGGTTCTTTTTTTGCTCTAATCTGAATAGTAATGATGATTAAAATAAGGTCCAAATAAAGATAAATGGCATTGGAAATAGGGAAAACAAACTAGAGAGAGAACTTGATTGAAGAGTACTTGAAAGAAAATGAAGGGTCAATGAGGGAAGAGTAGAGATGAGTAATCACCAGTTTTGTCCTAGGAAATTTGGTTAATAACAGTGACATTTTCCAAGGTGGGAAATATCCAAAGTGAAGCCAATTTAATACCTAGACCATAAAGGATTGTTAAAAATTAGTTTCACACAATTGGTTTTTAGGTGTTATTATACACTCAGGCAGAGATTTCAATTAGGCAGTGATATACAGATAGCATGAGAGATTAGGATTTCAAATATACATCTGGGATATAATTAGCAGCAGAATCCTTAGAGATTTAAATGAGCTTGTCTGGGAAGAACATATTGTTAAAGGAGAGCATAAGGCTGAGGATACAGCCTGAGACATCAGGAATATTTGCAAGCCAAGCAGAGGAGTGGGTCTCATGGAAAGGACTGCGAAGACCCCAGGGAGTTAGGAGGAAAACTAAAAGTGTGCTTATATGTAAGCCAAAGTTAAGTAAGAATTTGAAGAAAGAAAATGGTCAAAAGCATCATGACCTACAGAAAGATGCAATTAAAGGCAAAAATAAAAAAGACCATTAACTTTGGCAATATAGAAAGAAACTTCGATCTTACAAGGAGTTGTGTGGTAGAGCATGGAAATGGAATCCAGGTCCAGGAAGAGAATGGCCAATAAGGAAATAAAGCAGGATGACTGACTCTTTCAAGGAGCTTCTCTGAAAGGGAATGAGAAGAAAATACAGAGCGGCTAGTAGGGAATGTTATTTACATGTCAGAAACTGGAGTATGTTTATGTGTTCCATGTAAATGTGTTGGTAAAAGAGTCCAGGGTGACAATTTAAGAGATAGTGAGTACAATTCTGGGAGGCAGAAGTAGATAGAATCCACATTAGTGGAAGATGACTTTTTAAGGAAAGCAGCAGGACTTCTGTGGACAAAAGGAAACATGCAAATCATATTTTTGGATGAAAGGAGTAGGATTTGACATTTTAAATTATTAAACAATTAATACTATTTTTAAGTTTATGATACGGATCTGGAGATTTGATATAACTCTCCCAGGAAGTGTTTGCATTTTACATGAGGTATCATTTCGAACTGCTGTGGTGCTTAGAAGGAGAGGAGATTTGGGGGATAAAGTAAAAATATCTATTATGCACATTGTGCTACATAGTTTGTGTATTGGTGCTAATGAAGACATACCGAAGACTGAGTAATTTATAAAGAAAAAGAGGTTTAATGGACTCACAGTTCCAGGTGGCTGGGGAAGCCTCACAATCACGGTGGAAGAAGAAGGAAGAAAAAGGGAATTTCTCACATGGTGGCAGGCAAAAGAGAGAGGACTTGTGCAGGGAAACTCTTCTTTACAAACCCATCAGATATTGTGACACTTACTATCATGAGAACAGCATGGGAAAGACCTGCCCCCATGATCCAAGTACCTTCCACTGGGTCTCTCCCAAGACACGTGGGAATTGTGGGAGCTATAATTCGAGATGAGATTTGGGTGGTGACACAGCCAAACCATATCACTTTATATGTATCTTATTTAATACACTAAACTTATTCCAGTTGAAGAAAAAAGGAATCTAAACCACAGAAGTCCATATTATTTTGTCCCAAGTCACAAAATGAGTACACACTTTTACTCAACTTTGTTTTTTTCTGATATCAAAGTCTGTTCCTCTCCTAGTACCAAGTATAATCAATTATCTCTTAGATTCTTGGAATTGCATTCAACTATAATTAACAATAATTTATTGTATATTTCAAAATAACTAAAAGAGTGGAATTGAAATGTTCCTAACACAAATAAATGATAAATGCTTGGGGTGATGGCTATCTCGATGACCATGATTTGATCATTACATATTGTATGCTTATATCAAAAGATCACATGTACCCCGTGAATAGGTACAATTGTTATGTATTCATAATAATTAGAAACAAAAAATATTTACAAAAGTCAATCATTCTCTCCACTTACAAATGACACCAGCTATGGAGCTTTTGTTGTAAATTTGGCTTGGATTTTTCCAAAGTAGTATTGTCCTAAAGGTACAGGAGAGAGGTCCACAGCACAGAGGTAGTTGGGTTTTTTTGTTTGTTTGTTTGTTTGTTTGTATATTTTTGCCTAAAATAATTACTGTTATGAAGAAGTGATGCAAAAGATTATTAAATATCAATATTTTTAATGTGACAGTTTACTTGGAGAAATAAATACTTTAATATCTTTTTCCATTTTGTAATTGTTGCATGAAAACCAAAAAAAAGAAAAGAAAAGAAAAGAAAAATCGCTATCAAGTTCAACTCTTGAAACCTGCGTCATGTTCTACATACCTTTGCTAATTTTTAAAATCCAGGGTCACTCAGATACCCTCATTCTTAACCTGAAAGACCCTCAGACCAAATTTTATTCTGTGAAATATTTTTAACTTTTGAGAATAATATAATTGCTTACAGAAATATTTATGAAAAATAGACCTTTGTTAAATGGAAAAAAAAAAGAAAATCCTTAGATAAGTTTGAGTTTATTTGTGTAAATAAAACAAAAATGATTTGTGAATCAGCAGCTCTTTGAACAACAGTAGGTTTAGAGAACTCCAACCAATAACATGATCTGACAGCATTCACAGGAAACAGAAGTGCTGTGTAGAGACAACTCAGTTCTTAATGTATTGGTTACAGTGCCTCCTGAAATTAACTAAAGCTCAGCTGCTGGAGTTAAACTCCATATTGGTTTGGTGTGTTAGTCTTAGTACAGGAGCCTCATTCCATGGCCTCCTATAAATTTTATTTAACAAAACAATCTTTGAACATTTTGAATTTTTGAAAAGTAAGGCAGCATAAGAACAAAGCCAAATGTTTTTTGAGTCCCTCACCATATATATATATATATATTTTTTTTTTTGGAGATGGAGTCTGACTGTGTCACCCAGGCTATAGTGCAGTGGCACGATCTCAGCTCATGGCAACCTCTGCCACCTGGGTTCAAGAAATTCTCATGCCTCAGCCTCCCAAGTAGCTGGGATTACAGGTACCCACCATCACCCCCTGGCTAATTTTTGTATTTTTGGTAGAAACAGAGTTTCATCATGTTCGCCAGGGTGGTCTTGAACTCCTGACCTCAGGAAATCTGCCCTCTCAGCCTCCCAGAGTGAGTGATGGGATTACAGGTGTGAGCCAATGCACCAGGCCCTCACCATATTTTATTTGTGAAAAATATAGCCAATAGATCATCACCATGAAAATAATTTTTTAAATTTATTTTTAATTATTTTTATGGGTACACAGTAATTTTTTTTTGTGGGTACATAGTAGATGTATACATTTTGCGGGTAAATGAAGTGTTTACACACAGGCATGCAATGTGAAATAATCACATCATTATTGTGATTAATGAAATAACTGGGTATCCATCCCCTCAAGCACTTATCTTTTGTGTTATACTTATTTTCTTTTAAACCATATCAACTGCAAAACAAAAAAAAGTCAGGTTATATAATTTAAAATGTTAACTTATGATATCTTAACTAGAAGTCTTAGAAAAGATTCCTTAAACATATCTAGCTGTGCTTGTAAGAGCAATCTAAACAAATAAAATAAATATATATATACATACAAAATATATATTGTAAAAAACAACACTTGTTGTTAATGGTGTCATCTATATTCATATGGTGATAGAACAATATAAAATCCTTCATTTCTTGCAATGTTTTGATGAATATTGCTCTAGATTACTCACAAGCTCTAAGGAATATATTATTAGGATTCTTCCTATGCTAGAATATGTATGTTGAAGAAACTCATCTCATTTTCCTAGATTTCTTTCACAATAGCCATTGAACAGTGTTGTGGGATCAAAATTACACATCGTTCCTTTCCTTTTAACGTAGTTTCCTTGCTTCTGTTTCTTTTTTATTCCCGAATGCTGATAGCACTTTTTAAGCATCTCTGACTTTCACAAATGACTGTGAAAAAACAAATGGTTATGCATAAGTGTGGATTTTTAAACACCTTAATGAAGGTGCAGAAAATTTGCCAGTTGTCCTTTCTAATTAGCACTTTCACTCAATAATCTGGCACTGTGAGGCAGTCACTTTCAGATTTGTCTTCAGATGCTGTTCTGCTGGCTGTCAGCCAGGAAGCTGGAAAAATCATAGGCCAAGGCAACATGACTCAGTCCACAGGATTGCTGCTTTATTCCTTCAGAGTTCCTTATGAGTGGCCTCAGGATTTGTGTTTCAGGCAAACTTTGGGCCTAGTAACACAAGCCTTATGACATCCAAGTACCAGAGGTTGCATAAATGAATCTGCTTTTCACTGAAGGAGCCTTGACTTATTTTTCTATGTCGTCTAAATTTCTTTCAAATAAACGGAGAATGGATACATCACATTAAATTTCACTAGCCCAACCTGATCATTTATTTCTTTGACCCTTGTTTTCCCCAAAAAAAAGTGCTTCTAAACTCATTTTTTTAAATTATTATTGCCAATTTTACTCCAGTATTTATTTAATTTTTCCTGTATGTGGCAAAGTCAGAACAGAAGATAGAACATTATGTTTTGTTAACTGAGCATTGTCTTTTATTTTTTTGTTCATTTTTACTTCCTTTATATTTCACATTTATATTTTTACTTCTATCCATCACTACATTTGCTATTTCCCCCTAATCATTGTCTTTTTCTTAATTTCTCAGATTCTAGAGGAAACCTAGTCCATATTTTGATGCCAAATCTGCCTAAACATCTTCCATGCTATCTCCCTTTTCCTTAAGACAGCATTTCAGCATTCTTTCACTTGACTAGCACCCTTCAGGATGCCATCTGAGGCCTGACATCTGCTAACGCAAAACCACAAAATAGCATATAAATGAGAGCTGTATTTTACCGACGGCTTCTGAGCTCATATCAGTACTTTTATATTGGACTATGTTTATCTCTCTAATCTTCAAATAAGATTGAACAAATTATCTGAGATGTGAGGATTTGATTTAAAAAAGAAACAAACAATTAAACCAAATTAGCCCTCTTAAAAAGCAAAACTGTTTTAACTGCATGAGGACCATTCTACAGGTATCTGCATGAAAAGGTAAAAAGACAAAATGTCATAGCTGACCCAACCTTTCATTCTGTCATCCTGGCTTCAGGATAGAGCAGATTGAATAATTGGTTATTCTTTATAGAGATTATATAAGTTTATAGTTCCAATTCTTTTATGACTCCTATAACATGGCTAAATGATTGAGGTTATGGGTCAGGAGTTCAAAGTAAAGGTCTGTTGCAATTGGCATCAGATGCTTTTCTCTGCGGTTGCCACCAGATTTGTCTGCCTAAACATATCCAGCTTCTAGCTGATGCCTTGTTCATACGGCTGCTACTGCAGATTTGGACAGTCAATGGCTGATTTCCTCTGAAAATCCAATTAAGACATTGGGATTCTAAGTAATTATAGACCGGTAATCCTTTTTCCCCAGATTCATTGAGGTATAGTTGGCAGATTAAAAAGGTAAATATTCAAGGCATACAAAGTGATATTTCAATCTATGTATAGATATATTGATACCTATAAAATGATTACCATGATCAAGCTAATTAACATATCCATGACCTCACATTTTTATATATTTTCGTAGTGACAATACTTAATATCTACTATTTTAGCAAATTTCAAGTATACAATACATTGTTATTAACTATAATCACCATACTATATATTAGGGCTCCAGAACTTGCATTTTAAAACTGCAAGTTTGTACCTTTTGACCAGCATCTCCCTATTTCTTTTAACCTCAACCCTTTGTACCCACCCTTCTGCTCTCTTTCTCTAAGTCCAGCTTTTTTAGATTTCATACATATGTGAGATCACATTGTGTAGGGTTCTTGTCACACAACCAGGAAAGATTAGGCTTGCAGATACATAGAAGGGTGAGAAAAATGGAATTATTGGTTGAAAAAGGAAAAAAAGGGAAACAGAGACTCTCAGCAAGAGTCCTGCTAGCAGGTTTCCCACGTCACAGATTGAATCCCAGGTTACCACCCGGGAACATAAGAGACCAGGCTCCTGCCCTCTGCAAAACGGAGCAAACTTCCTGAGGCACCACCCCAATGTGCACTCCTCCCAAGAGTATTTATCTTTCTGTATCTTGCTTATTTCATTTAACATTATGTCTTCCAGGTTCATCCTTGTTGAAAATTGCAGAATTTCTTTCTTTAGTAAGGATGAATAATATCCCATTGTGTGTGTGTGTCCCACATTTTCTTTATCCATTCCTCTGCCGATCGTATTTAGGTTATTTTCATTTCTTGTTGTTTTGTTAATGATGTGCAATGAACATAGGAATGCAGATAAATTACCTTTTCTTCATTAGAAAGAATGAAACTTTAATGAAACATAACATTGTTTTGGCTATTTACTTTGTAGAACTCTTGAAATAACATTTTCATGTTAATGAATGGTTACTGCTGTAAACACCCAATGGGTTCACCTTGCCTGCTGCCTAGACAGCCAATTTATCAATACAAGGAAATTGCAATAAAGAAAGAGTAATTCATGCAGAATCGGCTGTGCGAGAGACCAGAATTTTATTATTACTCAAATCAGTCTCCTAGACCATTCAGGGATTAGAGTTTCTAAAGACAAGTTGGTGGATGGGGGAAAGCCAGTGAGCCAGGAGTGCTGATTGGTTAGGTAGAAGATAAAATCATAGGGAATTGAAGCCGTCTTCTTGCACTGAGTCAGTTCTTAGATGGGGACCCAAGATCAAATGAGACAATTTGTTGATCTGGCTGGTGACAGCTGATCCATCAAGCACAGGGTCTGCAAAATATCTTAAGCACTAATCTTAGGAGCAGTTTAGAGAGGGTCAGAATCTTACAGCCTTCAGCTCCCTGACTCCTAAACCACAATTTTTAATCATGTGCCTAATTTGTTATTCCTACAAAGCCAGTGTAGTCCCCAGGCAAAAAGAAGATTTGTTTTTGAAGAGGGTTGTTATCATCTTTGTTTTAAACTATAAATTATAATTTAAGTTCCTCCCAAAGTTAGTTCAGTCTATGCCCAGGAAGGAACAAAAACAGCATAAAGGTTAGAAGCAAGATGGAGTCCATTAGGTTAGCTCTATTTCACTGTCTCAGTCATAATTTTGCAAAGGCAGTTTCAGTGCTTTCTAAGGAAAGAACACTGAAACTTGAGTTAAAGGACTAATCTTGGAAATTAAAGGGTGATTGGATAGCCAGAGGCCATAGGATAAATTTAGAGACTGCTTGTTTACCTTTCAAAGGGGAATAAAATCCTGATCTGTAGACTCAGCATTTACATATGAAAGGATTGTAGAGGAATAAGGAGCAGAGGTTTCTCTCTTTCCCTCAGGAGGGAAAGGGGGCAGATTTGGTTTATATAAATTCACAGATTCCTAATTGTGAGGTTCCTTTCCTACACAGAGGCTGCGGTTCTTATTGCTTTAAGGAATAATATGTTTCTTATTCAGAAAAACTTATATTTGCTTTCAGGGTAATAGAAATAAATATAGATATTAACAACTCATCAGACTTGTGAAAAGTATTTTTTTTAATTTTATGATCAATTTTGAGCCACATGTAGTCAATATCAGTTGACTTTTTTGAGGGAAGCAAATATTAAAATATTCATAATAGAAAAATTCACATGTAAAAATCAACACTTTTTGATATAGCCTCAAAGTTAAAAAAATTGTAAAGAGAAACTTAAGAATTTCCTTTTCCATTTTCCAATTCTGTAGAAAAGCAGATAAAAAAAATCTTTGATGATAGTTACTATTAGAAGTTCCCAGATTAAAAGCATTTTATCTCACACCAATTAGAAAAGCTAAAATCCAAAACAATGACACCACCAAATATCTTACAAGTGTATGGAGCAACAGGAACTCTCACTCATGGAGAATAAATATTGAGAGTTCATGATATTACAGACACATTGGAAGACAAAACTAAACATACTCTTATCATACCATCCAGCAATCACACTCTTTGATATCTACCCAAATGAGTTTAAAACCTATGTTCACACAAAAATCTGAACTCAGGTTTTTATAGCACCTTCATTCATGATTGCTGATATTGTCTGGATATTTGATCCCCCCCAAATCTCATGTTGAAATGTGATTCCCACTGTTGGAAATGGGACCTGGTAGGAGGTGAATTGATCATGAAGGCAGATCCCTCATGAACTCCCTTTGATGATCAGCGAATTCTCCCTTGGTTAATTCACAAGACATCAGGTTGCTTAAAAGTCTGAAACCTGCCCCAACCTCTCTTGCTCCTGCTCTCACCATGTGATGTTCTTGTCCCCACTTTGCCTTCTACTATCTTTGTAAACTTCTGAGCAGATGAAGGTGCCATGTTTGGACAGCCTACAAAAACATGAGCCAATTAAACCTCTTTTCTTTATGAAATATCCAGTCTCCTTTATTGAGTTATAGTAATGCAAAAATGGCCTAATACAATTGCTAAAATTTGGAAGCCCTTATGATGTCCTTTACTAGGTAAATAGATAAAATGTGGTACATCCAGGCAATGAAATATCACTTACTGCTATAAAGAAATGAGCTCTCAAACCATGAGAAGACACAGAGGAAACTGAAATGCATATTATTAAGTGAAAGAAGGCATTCTAAACAGGCTATGTAATGTAAAGATTTCAACTATACAACATTCTGGAAAAGGCAAAGCTATAGAAATAATTAAGAAAAAAAAAAGCAGTGGTGCCCAGTGGTTAGAAGGAAGGGAGGGATAAATAGACTGAGATCAGAGAATTTTGAGAACAGTGAAACTATTCTGTATAAAACTCTAATTGTGGACACATCTTTATACAGTTCAACAAAACCTATACAATGTACAATGCCAGAAGTGAAACCCTATGTACACTCTAAATTTTGGGTGACAGTGATGTGCTAATGTAGGTTCATCAATTGTAACAAATGTACCACTCTTGTGGGGGTTGTCAAAAGTGAGGAAAACTGTCCTGTGCTGGGACAGAGAACATATGAGAAATCTCTTTACTTTCTGTACAACTTGGCTGTGAACCTAAAGTTGCTCTAAAAAATAAAGTCTACCCAAAAAAAGCTCTCTGAAGACTGTGCAGTTCATTCACTAATCAAGTAAGCTTTTATTGGATAACTACTATATGCTAGGTACTATCACCCTTGCCTTTAAGGAACTGATACTCTAGAGCATGAAAAAAATTATTGAGCGCCATTGTGATAAATATTATTATAGAAAAAAATATGAGTTGTTTTGCATAATACAGTCTTCAAAACTCATAACCACAAAGATAAAAGGGTATGTGGTTGTCTCTGCAGATATATTTTCTCTATTTCTGCAGCAGTTGAAATCACTGCTCTCCAGGAAAGGGGAAATATCACATTTGATAGGTAAAGGTAGAGTGGAGTAAGTAAACTGACAGGCAAGTTTTCTTCTCTTACATTGTAAAGTTGTCTTACATAATGAAAGTGGCAATAGAATATGGGCTTATCAATTAAGTGCAGATTAAGCATTTCAAATCTGAAAATGTGAAATCTGAAATGTACCAAAATCCAAAACTACTTTTTTTTTTTTTTTTCTGTACTTTAGGTTCTCGGTCCATGTGCAGATCATGCAGGATTGTTGCATAGGTACATACATGGCAATGTGGTTTGCTGCCTCCATCCCCCCCTCACCTATATCTGGCATTTCTCCCCATGTTATCCCTCCTCAACCTCCCAACACCCCCCAGCAGAACCCAGTGTGTGATAACTCCTCTCCCTGTGTCCATACGTTCTCATTGTTCAACACTCACCTATGAGTGAGAACATGCGATGTTTGATTTTCTGCTCTTGTGTCAGTTTTCTGAGAATGATGGTTTCCAGATTCATCCATTTCCCTACAAAGGACACAAACTCATCATTTTTTATGGCTGCATAGTATTCCATGGCATATATGTGCCACATTTTCCCTGTCCAATCTATCATCGATGGGCATTTGGGTTGGTTCTGGGTCTTTGCTATTGTAAACAGTGCCACAATGTGCATGTGTCTTTATAATAGAATGCTTTATAGTCCTTTGGGTATATACCCAGTAATGAGATTGCTAGGTCAAATGGAATTTCTATTTCTAGATCCTTGAGGAATTGTCACACTGTCTTCCACAATGGTTGAACTAATTTACACTCCCACTAACAGTGTAAAAGTGTTCCTATTTCTCCACATCCTCTCCAGCATCAGTTGTCTCCAGATTTTTTAATGATTGACATTCTAAGTGGTGTGAGGTGGTATCTCAACGTGGTTTTGATTTGCATTTCTCTAATGACAGTGATGATGAGCATTTTTTTATATATTTGTTGACCTCATCAATGTCTTCTTTTGTAAAGTGTTTGTTCATATCCTTCACCCACTTTTGAATGGGCTTGTTTGTTTTGTTCTTGTAAATCTGTTTTAGTTCTTTGTAGATTCTGGATATTAGCCCTTTGTCAGAGGGGTAGATTGCAAAAAATGTTTTCCCATTCTGTTGGTTGCCAGTTCACTCTAATGATTGTTTCCTTTGCTATGCAGAAGCTCTGGAGTTTAATTAGATCCAGTTTGTCTATTTTGGCTTTTGTTGTCAATGCTTTTGCTGTTTTAGTCATGAAGTCCTTGCCTATATCTATGCCCTGAATGGTTTTGCCTGGGTTTTCTTCTAGGGTTTTTATGGTGTTAGGTCTTTGGTACCAGTACCATGCTGTTTTGATTACTGTATCCTTGTTGTATAGCTTAAAATCAGGTAGCGTGATGCCTCCAGCTTTGTTCTTTTTGCTTAGGATTGTCTTGGCTATGTGGGCTGTCTTTTGGTTTCATATGAAGTCTAAGGTGTTTTTTCCAGTTCTGTGAAGAAGGTCATTGGTAGCTTAATGGGGATAGTGTTGAACCTGTAAATTACTTTGGGCAGTATGGGCATTTTAACAATATTGATGCTTCCTAGCCATGAGCATGGAATGTTTCTCCATCTGTCTGTGTCCTCTTTTACTTCCTTGAGTAGTGGTTTGTAGTTCTTCTTGAAGAAGTCCTTTACATTCTTTGTTAGTTGTATTCCTAGGTATTTTATTCTCTTTATAGCTATTGTGAATGGGAGTTCACTCATGATTTGGCTGTCTGTTAGTCTGTTATTGGTGTATAAGAATGCTTGTGATTTTTGCACATTGATTTTGTATCCTGAGACTTTGCTGAAGTTGTTTATCAGTTTCAGGAGATTTTGGGCTGAGACGATGGGGTCTTCTAAATATAGAATCATGTCGTCCACAAATAGAGACAATTTGACTTCCTCGTTTCCTAATTGAATATGCTTTATTTTTTTTTCTTGCCTAATTGCTCTGGCTAGAATTTCCACTACTATGTTGAATAGGAGTTGTGAGAGAGGGCATCCTTGTCTAGTGCCAGATTTCAAAGGGAATGCTTTCAGTTTTTACCCATTCAGTATGATATTGGCTGTGGATATGTCATAAATAGCTTTTATTATTTTGAGATACTTTCCTTCAATATGTAGTTTATTGAGAATTTTTAGCATAAAGGGCTGTTGAATTTTGTCAAAGGCCTTCTCTGCATCAGTTGACCTAATCATGTGGTTTTTGTCTTTGGTTCTGTTTATGTGATGGATTGCATTTATAGACTTGCCTATGTTGAACCAGCCTTGAATCCCTGGGATGAAGCCTACTTAATCATGATGGATAAGCTTTTCGATGTGCTGTTGGATTTGGTTTGCCACTATTTTATTAAAGATTTTTGCATCTATGTTCATCATTGATATTGGCCTGAAGTTTTTTTTTTGTTGAGCTTCTGCCGGGTTTTGGTATCAGGATGATGTTGGTCTTATAAAATGATTTGGGAAGGAGTCCCTCTTTTTGGATTGTTTGGAATAGTTTCAGAAGGAATGGTACTAGCTCCTCTTAGTACATCTGATAGAATTCAGCTGTGAACCCATCTGGACGTGAACTTTTTTCTGGTTGGTAGGCTATTAATTGCTGCCTCAACTTCAGCCCTTGTTTTTGGTCTGTTCAAGGTTTCAACTTCTTCCGGGTTTACTTGGGAGGGTGCAACTGTCCAGGAATTTATCCATTTCTTCCAGGTTTACTGGTTTATGTGCATAGAGTTGTTTGTAGTAATCTCTGATGGTAGTTTGTATTTCTGTGGAATCAGTGGTGATATCTCCTTTATCATTTTTTATTGCATCTAATTGATTCTTCTCCCTTTTCTTTTTTGTTAATCTGGTTAGCAGTCTGTCTATTTTGTTGATCTTTTCAAAAAAACCAGCTTCTGGATTTATTTATTTTTTGAAGGGTTTTTGTGTCTCTATCTCCTTCAGTTCCACTCTGATCTTAGTTATTTCTTGTCTTCTGCTAGTTTTTGAGTTTTTTTTGATCTTGCTCCTCTAGCTCTTTCAATTTTGATGATAGGGTGGTGATTTTAGATCTTTCCTTCCTTCTCATGTGGGCATTTATTGCTATAAATTTCCCTCTAGACACTGCTTTGAATGTGTCCCAGAGATTCTGGTACATTGTGTCTTCAGTCTCGTTGGTTTCAAAGAACATCTTTATTTCTGCCTCATTTTGTTGTTTATCCAGTCAACATTCAGGAGCCAATTGTTCAGTTTCCATGAAGTTGTGCGGTTCTGAGTTAGTTTCTTAATCCTGAGTTCTAATTTGATTGCCCTGTGTTCTGGGAGACTGTTATGATTTTCATTTTTTTGCCTTTGCTGAGGAGTGATTTACTTCCAATTTTGTGGTTCATTTTAGAGTAAGTGTGATGTGATGCTCAGAAGAATGTATATCCTGTTGATTTGGGGTGGAGATTTCTGTAGATGTCTATTAGGTCCAGTTGGTCCAGATCTGAGTTCAAGTCCTGGATATCCTTATTAATCTTCTGTCTCATTGATCGGTGTAATATTGACAGTGGAGTGTTAAAGTCTCCCACTATTATTGTGTGGCAGTCTGAGTCTCTTTGTAGGTTGTTAAGAACTTGTTTTATGTATCTGGATGCTCCTGTATTGGGTGCATATATATTTAGGATCTTTAGCTCTTCTTGCTGCATTGATCTTTTTACCATTATGTAATGCCCTTCTTTTTCTCTTTTGATCTTTGTTGGTTTAAAGTCCATTTTATCAGAGAGTAGGATTGCAACTCCTGCTTTATTTTTTTTCTCCATTTACTTAATAAATCTTCCTCCAACCCTTTATTTTGAGCCTGTATGTGTGCTTGCATGTGAGATGGGTTTCCTGAATACAGCACACTGGTGGGTCTTTATTTTTTATCCAATTTGTCAGTCTGTGTCTTTTGATTGGGGCATTTAGCCCATTTACATTTAGGGTTAATATTGTTATGTGTGAATTTGATCCTGCCATTTTGATGCTAGCTAGATGTTTTACCCATTAGTTGACGCATTTTCTTCATTCTGTCAATGGTCTTTACCATTTTGTACATTTTTGGAGTGGCTGGTACTGGTTGTTCCTTTCCTTGTTTAGTGCTTCTTTCAGAGGCTCTTGTAAGGCAAGCCTGGTGGTGACAAAATCTCTCAGCAATTGCTTGTGTGTAAAGGATTTTATTTCTACTTTGCTTGTGAAGCTTAGTTTGGCTGGATATGAAATTCTAGGTTGAAAATTCTTTTCTTTATGGATGCTGAATATTGGTCCCCACTCTCATCTGGCTGGTAGGAGTTTCTGCTGAAAGGTCTGCTGTGAGTCTGATGAGCTTCCCTTTGTGGGTAACCCAACCTTTCTCTCTGGCTTCCTTTAGCATTTTTTTCTTCATTTCAACTCTGGTGAATCTGACAGTTATGTGCCTTGGGGTTGCTCTTCTTGAGAAATATCTTTGTGGTGATCTCTGTATTTCCTGGACTTGAATGTTGGTCTGCCTTGCTAGCTTGGGGAAGTTCTCCTGGATAATATCCTGAAGAGTGTTTTCCAGCTTGGATTCATTCCCTCTGTCACATTCAGGTACACTTATCAAATGTAGATTAGGTCTTTTCACATAATCCCATATTTCTTGGAGGTTTTGTTCATTTCTTTTCACTCTTTTTTCTCTAATCTTGCTTTCTCGCTTTATTTCATTCAGTTGATCTTCAATCTTTGATATCCTTTCTTCTGCTTGGTCAATTCAGCTATTGAAACTTGTGTATACTTCACAAAGTTCTTGTGTTGTGTTTTTCAGCTCCATCAAGTCATTTATATTCTTCTCTAAGCTGTTTATTCTAGTTAGCGTTTCATCTAACCTTTTTTCAAGGTTCTTAGTTTCTTTGCATTAGGTTGGCACATGTTCTTTTAGCTCAGAGAAGTTTGTTATTACCCACCTTCTGAAGCCTGTTTCTGTCAGTTCATCAGACTCATTCTCCATCCAGCTTTGTTCCTTGCTGGTGAGGAGCTGTGATCCCTTGGAGGAGGAGAGGTATTCTGGTTTTTGGTGCTTTCATCCTTTTTGTGCTGGTTTCTTCTCATCTTCATGGCTCTATCTACCTGTGGTCTTTGTAGTTGATGACTTTCGGATGGGGTCTCTGAGTGGATTTCCTTTGTGTTGATGTTGAAGCTATTTCTTTCTGTTTCTTAGTTTTCCTTCTAACACGCCCCTCTGCTGCAGGACTGCTGGAGGTCCACTCCAGTCTCTGCTTGCCTGGGGATCACCCACAGGAAATACAGAACAGTAAGGGTTGCTGCCAGTTTCTTCTTCTGTTACCTATGTCCCAGAAGGGTACCTGCCAGATGTCGACCTGAGCTCTCCTTATGAGGTATCTTTTTGTATATATGGGGGTTGGGGAACTGCTTGAGGAGACAGTCTGTTTCTTACAGGAGCTCAAGTGCTGTGCTGGGAGCTCCATTGTTCCATGCAGAGCTGCTGGGTAGGTATATTTAAGTCTGCTGCAGCGGAACTTATAACTGCCTCTTTTCCCAGGTGTTCTGTCCTAGGAAGGTAGGGCTTTATTTGTAAGTTCCCGACATGCTGCTGCCTTTTTTCATAGATGCCCTGCCCAATATGGAGATAGTCTAGTCACAGTCTGCCAGCAGAGGCATTGCTGAACTGCCATGGGCTCTGCCCAGCTGCTGTGTGAACTTCCAGCAGAAGCATTGCTGAACTGCCATGGGCTCTGCCCAGCTGCTGTGTGAACTTCCTTGCAGTGTTGTTTACAACTGCTTTGGTATTGGAGGACTGCCATGGTAGTGGCGGACACCCTTCCCCCTCCACCCCCTCCCCAGTTGGACCATCCCCGGTCCAGCTGTGCTTGCTGAAGAGCATTTCAGATTGCTGGTCTTTTTGGGCCTGGGACTCTCCGAGCCAGAACCCTGGGCTCCCTGTTTCAGCCCCCTCCCTTTCAGTTGAATGGGCAGTTCTGTCTCCCACTCATTCCAGGTGCCAGTTGAAAAAGCGCCCCCCAGGTTTGTTTGAGTTTCTGTGTGCCAACCCACAGCATTGACTGAAACAGCCATGATGGGAACTAGTGGTGCTTTTTGGCCTGGGAATCTCCTAGTCTGTGGGCAGTGAAAACTCATTTGGAAATGTGGTGATCAGTCACCCTCTGCATTGTTCTTGCTGGAAACTGCACTCCAGAGCTGTTCCTATTTGGCTATCTTGGATCCTCTCCAAGACTTTTTAAGCACTGACATGACACTTAAAAAAAATGCTTGTTTCAGCATTTCAGATTTTTTAATTTGGGATGCTCAGTTGGTAAGTGTAAGGCAAATATTCCAAAATCAAAAAAATAAATAAATAAAAATAGAAGTCTGAAACACTTTTTGTCTCAAGCATATTGAATAATGGATAGCCAACCTGTACCTCTGTTCCAGATTAAAATCCTAAACTGTGATACTTTTGCAGAATGGAAATTTTAGTCATATAAATTATTTGCTTATAATATGACTTGGAGTTACACTGCTCATTACCTATGGCGAGCTAATTTTCCTTTATTTACTATTCAGTTACAAATTTTATAAATATATATGTACTAGAATATAAAGTTTTGTCCATACTGGGAAATGTAATTTTAGTCAATAATTTACAAGGATTGAGGATGAATTTCTACTACCCAAATACTGATGTAACCTTGAGACAAAATAATGGAGAAAATGGTAGCAGATATCTTTCTGAGCAGAAATGCTTTCAAATTTAAGTAAAAAGTCCAAGGCTCAGTGTTTTAAGTAAATGCTAATTTTTAAACATAAAGTAAAATATGATACTGGTAGTTGCTACAGTTCAGTGGTCAGCCGTGTTATTAAATCCCAGAGCTGGGAGGTTTTTCTCATATTTCTGCCTATGTTGTCCATTTATCATCATGTTTCTTTCCTCCTGGTCACAAGAGGGCTGCTACAGGACAATATTAGGACTGAGTTCCAAGCAAAAGGAACACAGGAAGACAGAGAGCCAGCTACATTCATCTCTTTCATGAGTCAAGCAAAAGTCCTCATAGTTTTGTCACAGTCTAGGAGTTAACCTAGTGTGTCACTGGACAGGTTGCAGAGTTATCCCAAGCTCCAAACAAGAGGAAAATCAATTTTCTGGCAAAGGACAACAGGATAGTTTTGACTGACATAGGCAAATCGTCATCTATGGCCAAGGGTTGGATTCTCTTACAGAGAGATGAGAAATGGGTATGATTGGTGAGTTGAAAGCATATTTAATACTCTGCCACCTAACCTCATACACTAAACCCATGTTTTGCGGTGGTCAGTCCTTTCTCTGACAGGAGATTACAGAGCTATCACCCATTCTGGATGCTGATTTTCCAGGTAACCAGGGCTCTCAGTCCCTCTTCCCATTTGATGCTTCACATTTGTGCATTAATTCTAGGGCTATGTTTCCAATAATCTTTGCATTAAAGACAGGATTTGATGCTTTGTTATGGAACAAAAATGTTGGCAACAGAAGCAGTAATAAATCATCGTAGGAATTTTATATTTTTAATTATTTTCTCTAGCAAAGAAAATGGTACAAATTATTTCAAGGTCTCTCAAAAGAAATGTTAAAATTCACAGCAAGACGATGTTATTAGATTAGGAGATATAGTTTCATATAATAACTACTGGTTATTAAATGACAGTAAAATATCAGGAAGTTGACTAGGGTGTATGCATATCAGTCAGGCTTCAGGTGTAACGTCTTGGAAAGTGATGTTAATAGTTGGGAGGTATCAACTGAGAAACGGAGTTGATTCTTCCCATCCTGCTTTCAGTGAAAAAAGTAGTTGTGGATAAATGTGAATGGAAAATCTTGGGGGCCCTAAAATTACTAAACTAAGGGAAAAGTCAAGCTGGGAACTGCTCAGGGCAAACCTTCCTCCTATTCTGTTCAAAGTCATCCCTCTACTCACTAAGATTGATGCATATTCTCATATTCTGATTGCCTCCTTTGGAAAGTCTTTATCAGAAACTCAAAGAATGCCACCATTTGTCTTGTGATTTGAAAGTCCACTCCTTGCTTTGAGTTGTTCCCAGCTTTCTGGATGCAACCAATGTACTTCTTACACATATTGATTGATATCTTATGTCTCCCTAAAATCTATACAACCAAGCTCTGCCCTGACCACCTTGGGCACATGCCATCAGGACCTCCTGAGGCTATATCATGGACATGCATCCTTCACTTTGGCAAATAAGCCTCCTAAAATGATTGAGACTTGTCTAGAAATTTTTCTCAATTGACAATAGATTTCTGATTAATCAGATGAATTCTAAGACAAATACGGCTGTGAAATTATAGAGTAATCGATCTTTAAAAAAGAAAGATGGGAGAGAAGCTGAGGCAGGACAATTGCTTGAACCCAAGAGGCGGAGGTTGCAGTGAGCCAAGATCACGCCTCTGCACACTAGCCTGGGCAAGAGTGAGACAAGAAGGAAAGAAGGAAAGAAAGAGAGAGAGAGGAAGAAAGAAAGACAAAGAAAGAAAGGTTGGGTCATCTTTTAGGAGAAATGCACATGTTTGAAACATTAAAAAAAATAACCAAAGAATACATTTACAGTTCCATAAAATTCAAGAAGTTTAGCTTTTGTAAAATAAAATATGAAAGGTGAAATGGTAAGCAAAAACTGAATGAAAACAAATATGCGAACAAAAATGGAAAAAAAAAACAACTTGAGGGAAGATAATTGGTAAGGCAATTAAATTGTCATAGCAGAATTAAAATCAGCATTAAATTTCAAAACATCACACATATTTGAACTTGGGTGAATTTGAACTAGAAACTGTGGATTGGCCAATAGTCACAAAGGGAAAAAATAAAATACAACTCCTGCAAATTAACATTTAACAAGTGTGGCCAAAGTTGCACTCAGGAGAGAAGTTGCCATCCCCAAAAAGTTCATGTAAAAAGGAACAATAAGAATGCTTGCTATCCCATTTTTAATTTTAATAAAGAAAAATAACAACAAAGCTAAAGCAAGGAAATGGAAGGAAAGAATAGGATTTTCAGGGTCTGGGAGGGTAGGGCATGGAGCTAGAATTTAGTGTAGGAAGAAAAATGCAATGCTTCTGCAAATATCTTGAATAAACAGAGACATGGCTTATTTGAGAAATTCTTGAATAAAACTTATACCAGATATTATTCTATTTAAATATTATATTATTTATTTCTGACTGCTGCCCAAAGTATTATTATACTACCTTTTACAGATGGAAAAACCTGAGGTACACAGAGATTAGGTAACTTTCTCCAGGTCAGAAAGGCAGGGCTGGGGGCGGTGGCTTAGGCCTGTAATCCCAGCACTTTGGGAAGATGAGGCAGTCAGATTGCCTGAGCTCAGAGTTCAAGATGAGCCTGGGCAACATGGCATAACCCCGTCTCTACTAAACATACACACACACACACACACACACACACACACACACAGTTAGCCAGGCATGGTGGCGCGCACCTGTAAACTTGGGAGGCTGACTCACAAGAATGGCTTGAACCTGGGAGGGGGAGGTTGCAGTGAGCCGAGATCATGCCACTGCCTGCCAGCCTGGGAGACAGAGAGAGACTCTATCTCAAATAAATAAATAAATAAATAAGAAAAAGAGAAAGAAAAAGAAAGGCAGAAAGTGGCAAAACCAGGAGTGAACTTGGTAGTCTGTCTTTTGGCTCTGAACTCTTAACATTAAGCTATGTAATTGATGTTTCTGAACTGTATCAATAAACAGGAAGCAATTTCAAACAAGTATCAAAGGCATGCTTTTGAGACTGGAAAAACTAACTGTAAATTGCATTTTAAGAATATTCAAGACTATTTCAGTTTGGAATAATAAGAGAGGTTGATTTTACTACCAGGTACTATGAAACACAATTATGTGTTTTTATGTGTAATTGTATTAATATGGTAATATTATCAAATTTATAATTAATATGGTATTTCATAATTCAACTATTTGGAATCATCATTATGTAATAGAAGGTAATAAAATTAACCTTAATACAGTGAGATACATATAATGATGAAATTTTAATCAATTGAGAGAGGACTATTTAGCAAATGACATGTTTAATCTTTAAAAAAAATTCTGATGTATAAAATTAATTACAGAAACACTTTATGATAAATTGTTTAAAATGAAAGAACTATAAAATCTATTGGTGGATATTTATCTATCTAATCTTGGAATGAATGATGTTTCCTATGTATAAAAAATTGGGAAATTGATAGATTTAGATATAAAATGTTACAAGATTCAACATGGCAGAAACAACACAAAAATAACTAAGAGAACCTCAAAACTAAAATATATTGATATGTTCAAAGTATATACAAAAATTTAATAAATTTAATAAATTTAATAAATTTAAAAAAATTTAATAAATACCAAATCCTCTCTACCAAATCCATTAAAGAGAAAACAACCCTCCCAATTTTAAAAGTAAAAGGCAGTTCTAAGAAAATGACCTGAAAAAAAAGGGAACTCAAATCATGAACAAACCTGCAATGAAATAATGACCTTGTTATGAAAGAAATACAAAACAAAACAAGAATGAACCATTTACATGATACCAAATTATCAAAGTTTTTTAGAAAGCATGTGAAAATAGTCCTCTGAGTGAGGCACTCTTGGGCCTCATAACATACATAACGTAGTAAAGTCTTCACAAGCACTTTTGAAGAATTTTGTCCTAAGAATGTTTTTGGCTTTGTTTTTCAATTTGGTGTATGGTGTAGTAGTGATAGCATGATGTCTAAGCTTTTACTCTCATCTTAAGTGGATCCCTACTTTGTGTTTGTCTAAACACACACACACACACACACACACACACACACACACAATATTCAAGACTGAACACATGTAGAAAGCAAAGTGCATAAAGGAAAATTGTAGCCATACAATAGCTTACTTCAAAAGGAGGGAGAGCGAGATATTCTGCCTCTAGCAAGCACAAGTGCACAGTGCATAATTTATTGAATGTTTCTTTCCAATTTTACTTAATAGCTTGCATTGTTCAAAGCACCAGTGTTAGCTATACCAATTTGATTGCTTTTTTATGGCAGAGAATTACAGTGCTGTGAAGTCCATTATTTTTATAACACATTTAATAAGCTATTCATTTTACAATTTTGAAGCAGAGGAAATGAAAACTTGTATCTCTTGCAGATGGGTATTCTCAATGGCTTCTCTATTTAAAGGAAAATGAAGTCTGAATACCTTGATTAGTCAACTGTTCCTAACAAGTACTGAATATCATTGGGTCATGCTTTCAGATACTAGCCAGAAAATCTTACAGAAATTAGAATGCTGGGAGAAGTTAAGATCATTAAAAAAAACTATAAAATGGCAATATAAGAAATATCAAATTGACAACCCCCTCCTTAAATCAAAATTATTTTACATTAAATTTACATCAAGATCACAGGAACAAATAAGGATTTGTCTCAGGAGTGTTATTTGTTCTTATTTATCCTGACCTTTTTTCTACTTGGGTCCATTTTAGCTGGCCAGTGAAAGAAAGAGTGGCTTTTGTTATTTCAGCCTGCTTGGTTAATTTATTTAATTGGAGTCATAAAACTTGTATTATTAAGTATGTGATTCAATAAATCATTAACCTCACAGTAAATATTTATTGCTCTCCATATGATATCTATGTTTTGAACAATGGTTTTAAAATGCTAAAAATCTTTTTTAAACATAATGGAGAAGTTAATGAATATTTTAGATAAAAATGAACATAGGTAGAATTAATTTGTCACTTCCTGGCAAAGTAAAATAATGTCTTACAGAGATAATGTGTTTGTCATCTGCAGAATTTGGCATTTCAGAGATAAACAGCGTATTTCACAGGATTGATATATTTCACTGTGCAATGATTAGAAACTGAAAATAAATTCTCTTCTAGATACAGACAACGAAGCAATGTCTGGCTGAATCAATTCTAAAACATAGAAAGAAACATGAGTTTTAGGAAAATGGTTTTCTCCCTTTGGTCTGTGAATAGTTTGATATTAAGGTTCAAAGTCACTTTTAAGTCCTAACACACTGTAAATACTATAAATATAATTTTCTTAGAAGTTTCAACTTATCAATATCCTATAGGATGGTGAAAAAAAAAGTAAGACTAAAATTAAGCAATGTTTTCCATGCTTGTCTAAACCATAGAAGTAATCTGTCATAGTTTCCCAGGGTTAACTTAATAAGGTAACACAAACTAAATGTTTTAAGAAAAAAAAATTATTCTCTCAATTTTGGAGGTAGGAAGTCCAAAATCAAAGTGTCGTGCTCCCTCTGAAACCTCTGGGGAAAGGATCTTTCCTTGCTTCCTGCAGTTCTAGGTAGCCCTGGATGTTCCTTGGCTTGTGGCAACATCACTCCAATCTTCACCTCCATCTTCACATGCCCGTCTTTCTCTGTCTTCACGTCTTCTTTTTTTTTTTTCAATTGTACTTTAGGTTCTGGGGTACACGTGCAGATCATGCTGTATTGTTGCATAGGTACAAACATGGCAATGTGGTTTGCTGCTTTCCTCCCCCCATCACCTATATCTGGTGTTTCTCCCCACTTTATCCCATCCCACTCTCCCCACCCCCCATCCCTCCCTTAGTACCGCCCCCCAGATGACTGCAGTGTGTGATGCTC
The DNA here is from genome assembly GCA_963573385.1 of Cacajao melanocephalus. Lineage (NCBI taxonomy): Eukaryota > Metazoa > Chordata > Mammalia > Primates > Pitheciidae > Cacajao > Cacajao melanocephalus. The sequence continues at coordinate 106,165 of CAUYLG010007867.1, read as the reverse complement.
CCCTCCCTGTGTCCACATATTCTCATTATTCAACACTTGCCTATGAGTGATACCATGTGGTGTTTGATTTTCTATTCTTGTGTCAGTTTGCTGAGAATGATAGTTTCCAGATTCATCCATGTCTCTATGAAGGACACAAAATCATCGTTTTTTGTGTTTTTTTGTAGTATTCCATGGTGTGTATGTACCACATTTTCTTTATCCAGTCTATTGCTGATGGACATTTGAGTTGGTTCCAGGTCTTTGCTATTGCAAACAGTGCTACAATGAACATACATGTGCATGTGTCTTTACAATAGAACAGTTCATAATTCTTTGGGTATATACCCAGTAATGGGATTACTGGGTCAAATTTTATTTCTATTTCTAGGTCCTTAAGGAATCGCCACACTGTCTTCCACAATGGTTGCACTAATTTGCACTCCCACCAACAGTGTAAAAGTGTTCCTATTTCTCCACATCCTCTCCAGAATCTGTTGCATGTCTTCTTATAAGGACACAGCCATATTGAATTCAGACTCCCCCTCCCCCCACTATGCCCTAATTTTAATTTGATTACATCTGCAAAGACTGTCTTTCCAAGTAAAGCCATATTCACAAGTACTGGGTGAATAATATTTCAACATACCCTTCTAGGGAACACAATTTAATCCATAACATTATCCTGACCTTTGAGAAAAGCACTGTTTCCACATTTCAGAAATAGAGATGGTGAAATTCAGAGTGAAACAGCTAGTACCAGAGTCAAGTTTCTTCTGTCAAGTGTGGGAATAATTGCCTTACGGTTCTGAAACTAATAAAGATTAATATACTTTCATATCAGAGATACTAACTATATTTATTGTCTTTTTTCTGGATATTTGTGTTTAGTTTCCTTGAAATATGTAGTTAATTGAGTTTTTGAGGTGTATTCCTATTCTTATGAGCAGCATTTGGGTTATATATCCACTAATTAATAAAAGAAAGAATTTAGCAGGATAGAAATATTTATATGAATAAAATCAGCAACTTTTGAAAAACAAATAAAACCTTTATAGTAATTATATTTTGGAAATCTAACCAGTGTTTTTATCTATTATATTTCTTAAACTGTTGATATGAACACCCAAACTCAAATTATTTTTGATAGAAAGTACATTTTCCCTTCTGAAATGTCATAATATCCTTTCGATGTCTTCAAGTCTTATATAGACTGAAACTATGGAAGATTTTTCTGACATGATTTTTGTCGCTTCTCTATTATGTGTAATATAAAATGAAAATATTGTTAAAAAATGTAATGCAACAAAATTCTCTTTGGTGGAGGTAAAAATATGCATGTTAATGATGTAGGGAAGGCAAAACTTTACCTCAACCTTCATAAGGTCCCTAGCTGAGCCTTAGAATTAAATTAACATAAGATAGATTATCAGAAGAAAGTCCTACATATTTAATACCATGTGTTTTTTGTTTGTCTTAACTTTTATTTTAAGTTCGGGGGTACATGTGCAGGTTTCCTACATAGGTAAACTTGTGTCATGGGGGTTTGTTGTACAGATTATTTCATCACCCAGCTACTAAGCCTAGTACTGATTAGTTATATTCCTGATTCCGTCCTCCCATTTTACATCCTCCAATAGGCCCCATTATGAATTGTTCACCTCTATCTGTCCATGTGTTATCATCATTTAGCTCACACTAATATGAATTTTAATGTGACACAAGAACCCTCATAAAAGGAAGACCCAAAGGCACAGAGCTGATCACTTACTTACTAAATAGAACAAAGAGTGGTAATTGTGGGAAATACCTAAATGAGGTGAAGTTAAAGGTAGATAAACATTATTTTGACAAGGTCTGTTTTTAAAGACTGTGATTCTTCATGGAAGAATATATGTTCAGGGAAGGCATCTTTCTTAAGAAAGCTTTAATCTGCTTTTCTGAGGAAGAAAAGGGGAGATCAGAATGTGTTTCTGGAATCTGCTGCTTCTCGAGTGCCTTTGGCTCAAAATAATCTTTCTGACAAAATGGCATATCATCTGGTGTCATATTCTGTTAACCTCCAGTGAAATAAATTGTGTGATCCTCACTAACAATGTACAATATTATTTATGATTTTAATGGCAAATTTTCAAATAATTCTTATTTGACAAGTTGATAGGTATGATATAAAAATCAAATCAATAGCAATTTTTACCACCTTTCTGAATTCTCACCAATTTTCACAAATTTGCAGGGTCAGAGAACTGAAACTGACCATTTTCTCTGGTGCAAAGAACCTTATCTTTGATCATATTCCTAAAATTAAGGCGCTAGTCAGTGAAATCAAAGAATGCTTATATACTAAATAGAACAAAGAGTGGGAATTGTGGGAAGTACCTAAATGACATGGAGAAGTTAAGGTAGATAAAAATTATTTTGGCGACACCTCTTTTTAAAGACTGTGATTCCTCATGGAAGAATACTAACATTAACAGTTACATAAGTATTCATTTCAGTTGTCCTTCACTTCTTCTAAGCTTAGTTTTCCAGTTAAGTAAATTATTTTAGCAACTAGGTGTTAAAGAATATTTAATGGGAGAATACATACTCTTGCCTGACTGAACTTGTTTATAATATTGCTTAAAAATACACCTTATAATTTTTTAAAAATTTAAATAATTTATACAATCAAAAAATTTTAAAGACACACATGAAACAAAGGCAAGCTTAAATCAAAGCAAAAAAGATTTTGGTTGACACTCCACCTGCTCTGATGGCTGAGGGCATATCAAATTAGCAACCAAGAACTTGAGTTTTCATGCCCATGCAGAGACAGGAGATGAAGCCTTTGGGTTCAGCTTAGCAGGGAATTGATACTGTGACACGTGTATGCACCTAGAATCATCAACGACCCACAAATTCAATAAAGAATTTGTAGGTAGTGATTCATGCCTGCAGTCCCAGCACTTTGGGAGGCCAAGATAAGAGGATCACCTGAGGCAAAGAATCTGAAACGTCTAGCCAAGATGGCAAGACTGTCTCCACAAAAAATATTGAAAACTTAGCTGGACATGATGGTGCATGCCTGCAATTCTAGGTACTCAGAAGTTCAAGGCTAAAGGATCCTTTGAATTCAGGAGTTCAGTGATGCAGTGAGCTGTGATCACCACTGCACTCCAGCCTGAATGACAAAGTAAGATCCTGTGTCTAAAAACCAAAAAAGAAGTGGACTGGTAGAAAACTAGTCCTACTTACACAAGGAAAGAGCAAGAAACAGAACTTGCCTGCAAAAGGGCCCATAAGTCAGACTTAATGAAGATTTTAAAGCAGCCATTATAAAAGCAGGGGTTGGGGTGGGTGGGGAGAGATAACGTGGGGAGAAATGCCAGATATGGATAATGGGGGAATGGAGGCAGCAAACCACCTTGCCATGTACGCACCTATGCAACAACCCTGCATGATCTGCACATGTACCCCAGAACCTAAAATACAATTTTAAAATTTTAATAAATAAAAGTGTTCTAAGAACTAAATGAGTGCTTAAAGAAGTAAGGAAAGCGTGATGAAAGTATCTTAACTAGAGAATATCCACAAAGAAATAGAAATTTCAAAAATGAATCAAATGGGAATTCTGGAATTGAAAAGCACAGTAAGTTAAAAAAATTCATTAAAAGGGCTCATCAGGCTGGGCACAGTGGCTCATGGCCCTGTATTTAAAGCACTTTGAGAAGCCGAGGTGAGTGGATCACTTGAGCCCAGGAGTTTCAGACCAGCCTAAGCAACATGGCAAAACCCTGTCTCTACCAAAAATACAACAATTAGCCAGGCGTGGTGGTGTGCACCTGTAGTCCCCGCTACTTGGGAGGCTGAGGCAGGAAGATGGCTTGAACCTGGGAGGCAGAGGTTGTAGTGAACCAAGATCATGCCACTGGACTCCAGCCTGGGCAACAGAGCAAGACCCTGTCACAAAAAAGGGGGGATGCTCATCAGATGGTTTGAACCGGCCAAAAAGAATCAGCAAACTTGGATAGATTGATATGGATGATATAACCCAAACAAGAGAGAAACAAAAGATTAAAGAAAAATAAACACTACTTTACAGTAATGAAGAACACTATTAAATGAACCGACATATTCACAAAGTACTAAAAGCAAAGAAAGAGAAAAGGAGAAAAAATATTCAGATATATAATTAACAAAAATTTCCATAATGTGATGAAAAACATTAATCTACATATTTAAGAAGCTAAAAAAACTGTACATAGGACAAACAGAGGCTACCCCATCATAATAAAAGTACTGAAAGCAAACAGCAGAGAAAATCTCAAAAGCAGTAAGAGAAAAAAACCAAGCACTAAAGCAAATACTGATATCACTTAATTTATATGATCTAGAGGTATTCATATAATGTAACAGTAATATGAAAATATTGCCTACATTTTACATTTTTAGAGGCTTTTAATCTTTCAAAGTGCTCCAAAATTCTAATATTCAAAAGTCAAATATAAGAATAAAAAGATTAACATAACTGGAATCTACAGACAGACAGATGAACTGAGTGAAATTCAGCATTAATGTTTTTTTAACTGATCCCGGTTAATCACTTCCATGTGGGAACCTTTATAAATCACATCATTTGACCTGACTTTTTTCATGAAACCATAATGTAAAGCTCAAAAGTAATATGTAACTACCATTCCATTTGCAATGATGCAAATCTATCATTCTTTAAAATAAGCAATAATGTTAAAAATGTAAAATATTAAATAATTCAAGAAAAATATGTTTTATATTTTCTTTATAATACTTCTAAATTTGCATTTATTGGCAAAAGATAGCATCAGCTAATGGAAAGAAGGCATAATTATTTAAAGATAAGATTTTAATTTCTGACTGCCAATGACTAACAAAATATTGTTGTTCACTTGAATAAAATTCTGTAAGCCTTAATGTTTTTATGTATGAACTAAGCATATTATCTTGAAGACCCAGAGAAATAAATCACAGTAAAATGAACTGTATGAGTGATTTATAAAAATTACTCTTAATGCAGCCTGTATTATGGTAATTGTACTTTACCAAACCACATATTCTATGAAGATGGATGTTATCACCTGTGTACAACACTTCATCTATGAGGCCTATCAATAGATACTTGACAGGAACCAATACATCTTCTATTGTAAATTGAAAGCATTGAAGAGTGATAGATTATTTGAAATACAAAATGCTGTTGTCAAAGTTATGCTCTTTTAAACTATAATTAAATAAGTATTTTTGTCTTTAATACATATGCCAAGAAAATGAAACATTCAAAGCAATGAGTAATGAATTATAAGACACCAATAGGCAGAATAAGAAACTTTTGGCTCCTGAAAGTTGCTTATTCTGTTGAAAAAAGTTATGTTGTATAAATTATATTTGTCTAAGATTACTGATTTCAACAAATCCAACTTTCTCCTCCTTCCTACCTCACACGGAAATACAAATTTCTAATAAAGCCACTATATCACATTGACCGCATAATCAGAAGTAAAACATTCCTCAGCAAATGCAAAAGAATGGAAATCATAACAAACAGTCTCTCAGACCACAGTGCAATCAAATTAAAACCCAGGATTAGAAACTGGTAAAAACCGCACAACTACATGGACATTGAACAACCTGCTCCTGACTGACTGCTGGGTAAACAACGAAATTAAGGCAGAAATAAAGAAGTTCTTTGAAACCAATGGGAACAAAGAGACAACATACTAGAACCTCTGGGACACAGCTAAAGCAGTGTTTAGAGGAAAATGTATAGTACTAAAATGCCCACATCAGAAAGCAAGAAAGATCTAAAATCAACACCCTAACATCACAATTCAAAGAACTAGAGAAACAAGAGTAAAGAAATTCAAAAGCTAGTAGAAGACAAGAAATAACTAAGATCAGAGCAAAACTGAAGGAGATCGAGAAACAAAAAACCCTTCAAAAAAATCAATGAATCCAGGAGCTGGTTTTTTGAAAAGATTAATAAAATAGATATACCCCTAGCTAAACTAATGAAGAAAAGAGAGAACAATCAAATAGATACAATAATAAATGATAAAGGGGATATCACCACTGATGCCACAGAAATACAAACTACCATCAGAGAATACCATAAACACCTCTATGCAAATAAACTAGAAAAGCTAGAAGAAATGGATAAATTCCTGGACACATACACCCTCCCAAGACTAAATGAGGAAGAAGTCGAATCCCTGAATAGACCAATAAAAAGTTCTGAAATTGAGGCAGTAATTAATAGCCTACCAACCAAAAAAAAAGCCCAGGACCAGATGGATTCACAGTCAAATGCTACCAGAGGTACCAGCAGGAACTGTTACCATTCTTTCTGAAACTATTCCAAATAATAGAAAAAGATCCTCCCTAACTCATTTTATAAGGCCAACATCATCCTGATAACAAAACCTGGCAGAGACACAACAAAAAAAGAAAATTTTGGGCCAATATTCCTGATGAACATCGATGTGAAAATCCTCAATAAAATACTGGCAAACCGAACCCAGCAGCACATCAAAAAGTTATCCACCATGATCAAGTCGGCCTGATCCCTGGGATGCAAGGCTGGTTCAACATACATAAATCAGTGAATGTAATCCATCACATAAACAGAACCAATGGCAAAAACTACATGATTATCTCAATAGAAGCAGAAAAGGCCTTTGATAAAATTCAACATCCCTTCGTACTAAAAATTCTCAATAAACTAGGTATTGATGGAACATATCTCAAAATGACAAGAGCTACTTAAGATAAACTCATAGCCAATATCATACTGAGTGGGCAAAAACTGTAAGCATTCCCTTTGAAAACAAGTACAAGACAAAGATGGCCTCTCTCACAACTCCTGTTCAACATAGTATTGGAAATTCTGGCCAGGGCAATCAGGCAACAGAAAAAATTAAGAGTATTCAAATGGGAAGAAAGGAAATCAAATTGTCTCTGTGTGCATATTGCTGGGAATACTCTGAACCCCTCTGTGGTGACTGAGCAACCCCAAGCTTCTGGAAGAATTGGCAAAACCCAACTACATGAAATCATAAGAAGAAATTGTTCTTGATTTTTAAGCTGTTAAATTCTCTTAGAATTTGGTTTCCCCAAGATGAGTTTTTTGCTTTGTGATGCTTGTTACTTACTGTATCGATTATATTTGAGAAGATGAAGGACAATGTGAAATGCTGAGATGTGACTTGCAACTTTGGCTCTGCTGAACTGTTCTGGTAGAAACAGGAACTCTGTGAAAGGGGCTAACCACATAGCTTGGCTGTCGGAGTGAGATGACAGAGCATAATAGGCTTCTTGTTGCAGAGAGCCTATAAACAGACGTGTAATGGAGAAGTTTATTGCCTGGATTCCTTTCCCAGGAGAGGCATGTTAATTGGGGTCTGGAAAGGGTATGTGACCCTTATGGAGAGCCTATAAACGGACAATCTGAGGGGCGTCTGTCTTTGTGGTTGAGATAAGGATGTAAAAGTCTTTCTTCTCCCACTGCTCCTCCAGGCCGACATGGAGGCTCCCTCCTCTCCATGAACATCGTGAAAGAACTGAAGTGTCTTTTCAATTTTTCTGCCTCTTTCTTCTCCTGCATGGAGGCCCCTTCCACTTACAGTTTTTGTGGTCAGGCTGGTTGTCCTGTGTCAGATCCTGTTCCCTCTATACCTATGAGCCCAATATTTCTTGCTGATAATCATAAGTTTATGTTTAACCTATATTCTTGCTAAGGTGTATGATTTCTATGCTGACACATAGAAAGTTATCCTTACATTGTTCTGCTTTTATAATACCACATTGTGATTTTTGTGCACCAGTTTTTGCAAATGTATTCTTTTTGTATCATTATCACTGAAACTTTGTGTAACCTTGGTCCCCCTACCCTATTGAAAGAGCACAATAAAAACTGAGGTTTCAGGGGTATGTCAGACATCCATGGAGCAGCATTATGTGGTGTCTCCCCTGGGCCCAGATTTAAGGAAAACTTTTTCCTTGTCTCTCTTTCTTTTTCAAATACTATTTGACCCAGCAATCCCGTTACTTGGTATATACCCATAAGATTATAAATCATTCCACTATAAAGGCAAATGTACATGTATGTTTATTGCAGCACTGTTTACAATAGCAAAGACTTGGAACCAACCCAAATGCCCGTCAATGATAGACTGGATAAAGAAAATGCAGCATATAAACACCATTGAATACCATGCAGCCACAAAAAAGGATGAGTTCATGTCCTTTGCAGGGACATGGATGAAGCTGGAAGTCGTCATTCTCAGCAAACTAATACAGGAACAGAAAACCAAACAACACGTGTTCTCACTCATAAGTGAGAGTTGAACAATGAGAACATGTGGACACAGGGAAGGGATCATCACACACTGGGGCCTGTCAGTGGGTGGAGGCCAAGAAGAGGAGGGAGAGCATTAGGACAAATACCTAATCCATGCAGGGCTTAAAATCTAGTCGACAGGTTGATAGGTGCAGCAAACCACCATGGCACATGTATACCTATGTAACAAATCTGCACATTCTGCACATGTATCCCAGAACTTAAAGTAAAATAGAAAAAAAAAAAACCCACTATATCTTGGCATGTTTTCTTTCGTATATCCAATTTATGAACAAAAGCCATACACGTGAAATATATAAAAATGACATATTTTGTGAGAGTATATTATTGTTTTATAGACTTTTGTTTTTGAAATGGTGTTTCACTCTTTTGCCCAGGGTGGAGTGCAATGGCACGATCTCAGCTCACTACAACCTCCACTCACTGGGTTCATGTGATTCTCCTGCCTCAGCCTCCCGAGTAGCTGGGATTACAGGCATGTGCCACCACACCTGGCTAATTTTGTGTTTTTAGTAGAGACAGGGTTTTTCCACGTTAGTCAGGCTTCTCTGGAACTCCTGACCTCAGGTAATCTACCGGCTTGGCCTCCCAAAGTGCTGGGATCACAGGCTTGAGCCATCGTGAAACTAAATGGAAACAAGTGAACTGAAGTGTGTTTAAAATTTTTCTGCCCTCTTTCTCCAGTTCCACTTTTATCCACACTAACTTTTCCCAACACCACCACTCAGCTCTTAGGAGAAAAGGCAAAATTATTGACATTCTGATGGCAAGAGGTTTTGTTTTTAAGCACTGCATTCAGCAAGAGTTAAACTAAGTCAATCAGAATAAATAAATAATTAATCAAATATTATCATGTTTATAAGTGCTCCTTTCAACTCTGTAACAATAATGACCTTTAATAGGTCAGGAATGACTTCTAATTTTGTTATTCACTGTCTATCTGACCACCTATTGTTTTTTAAATTAGTTTATTAGTCTATAATTGTATATCAGGCACTATACTAAGTACTTTAATTACCTCATTTTAACACTATTTTATAAAGGAAAGAGCTGAGGCTCAGAGAGGACATTATTTGCGCCGTATGGTACATTGAGTATGAATTATGAGACTTGACCATGTAAGACTGCTGGTCTTTAAATAGCAGTTAAAGGCTGTGCGCAGTGGCTCATGCCTGTAATCCTAGCACTTTGGGAGGCTGAGACCGGTGGATTGCCTGAGCTTAGGAGTTCAGCCTGGGCAACTCAGTGAAACCTTATCTCTACTAAAATACAAAAAATTAGCTAGGGGTAGCAGTGTGTGCCTGTAGTTCCAGCTACTCAGGAGGCTGAAGCAGAAGAATTGCTAGAATCCGGGAGGCGGAGGTTGCAGTGAGCCAAGATTGCACCACTGCACTGCATTCCAGCCCTAGGCAACAGAATGAGACTCTAACAATAAATAAATAAATAAATAGCAGTTAAAATCACTAGTCAGGCACAAGAAGTTGAGCAGCTACTAAATGTTTCTTGCTTGATTCCCTCTTCTGCACAGTAGGCACAATCATAATATCCATCTCCTAGAGTTATCGTGATTCAGTGAGAAGAGTTTACGTGAACACAGAGCATTTGTCATGTAGTAAACAGTCAAAGGTTAATACACAGACACAGAGCACTCCTAAAACATTTCACCCACATAATATAAACACTGAAATATACAAATCAGTTATAATAGAGATGGTCCCTCCATCACCATTATTAACTTCCATTGCACTTATTCAGAAGCAAGAGTGAATTTGAACATAGAGTGATGAGTCTATTCCCAATCATAGAATCTGAAAATCCTTTTCTATGCACTAAAAATTCAAAAGCATTGGTTATACAATCTCAAAAAAGAGAACTTCTCATTTTTTTTCCAAAATTAAGAGAATATTTTAAAGTATTTGTCTTATTCTCATTTTCTTTTCCAATAATAGAAAAATTTATGAAACTCAGTATATAAAGACAGTGATGGGTCAGGAATCCAAAATTTAAGTTCTAACATATACAAATCTAATATGCTGAAAAAAAATCATAAAATGAACACATCTTACTTACTATAGTTCCAATAAATATTCTGACTACATTGACATAAATTAGCTCATTTAATCTAGACAGTAACCTATGAGGTATGTACTATTATAATTTCTAGTAACAAATAAGAAAACTGAGGCATAGAAAGTATAAGTAACTTATTCAGGATCACATATTTAATGAGATTCACAGCCACGCAAACAGAGAATCCACAGGAAAGTTACTTAACCTCCCCAGGTTTCTGTTCTCAATTGTGAATAAAGGGCTTAAAAATAAGCAGAATTTTAAAATCAGACTTACTTGAATCACATCTCTTATCCAATGCTATATTTTACAGATAATTTGTTGGGTACTGGTGGCTGTGAGACATAGGCAAATAGATAAAACTCTGGTATTGTTAAAGCAAATACCTATATCTTTCCTCGATGTAAGAGTACACAGGGAGGCCCAGATTTAATATATGAGGTCTCTAAGTGAGCCATTCAAGGTATCATTTACACAATGAAAACCCTTTTAATTTTGAAACGTCCCTATTTTATACTCATATAAATGACATTTTCCAGTGGACCATGCCTCTTAAATCCATATTTTCCTAGTTTGTTTGCCATAAGTAACTGAGATAGATCATCTGAGTTGCTAAAAAACATCTTAAAGGTTAGAATTGTCCACTACCTTTCCACAGAAAATAGCATCAGGAAGCACATGTGCTAGATGACTTCATCAGGGCTTCTCTCCCCAGGCTGCCCTGGGTTGGAGGAAATGGATACTAAACATTTTTATCCCAAAGTTGAATTTGATTATTTTCAAACTCTCTTTCAACTCTATCATTGCGTTATTTAAAAGTCAGTCCAGTTATAACCTGTGTGTCTCACATTTGACATGTTAAATTCTCATTAATACCCTAGGTAATGTAGTATATGAAGGAGAGAAGCATGGCAAAATACTGTAGCTGGAATTTAATTTTTTAGTATAGAATTAAAAATGCTAAATATTTTTAAACAGGCCCTGAAATTTTTGTCATAGAACTACTCAGTGTAATACTGTCAGCCAAAAAAAGTAATAATTCAAAAAGCAATTTCAAAAGCTCCATAAGTGCTCATGTTTTTTACTTTTTTTTCTCACCTTGTCTGGAATTGAACAGCCAGAGATTCAATTATAGCTGTCAGAAACTCATACCTCGTCATATTACGGTAATAATACATTATCTTGGAAAACCAAGGCCAAATATTAGCGATACCTTATAGGCAACATATTGACTTTTCAAAGTGGTTTATATAGGTCACAACACCTCAAAATCATGTTACTGTTTCAGAAATATGAGAAAATATTGTGACATTTAATTTTAAAATACATTAAAAAGTTTTACTAGCTTACAAGGATTGCATATGTATGTTTTCACTATGCAATCAAAATCATAAACAGGTATGCCAAAAACAGGCTGAGAAAAAAATTCTCTTCTTTCCTAGGTTCTCTACTGATTTGCATTTGCTTCTTGTTAATTCATTTTATCATCTTCAGGAAAGTGATAGCTGCCACCAAAGTGTTCAGAAAAATTTTGGTGATAAGTGTAAAATTAATGATAAGTATAAACAGTCTACTCAACCTAAAAGGAAAATATGTTTATACCATGTAATATTATATGAAGGATTATGTAGATAAAGTAGAAAGAAGGAATAAAAATAAAAGTAGAAGTGAGAAAATAAGAAACCATTGACAAAAAGAATGATGAATACATCCTAGCTTTGGGTTAAATGCAAGGATGTATAGACACATATTATGCATTACATACTTATGCTTATATTTTGTTATTTAACCATATCAGTGACCTATATTTTCCTAATTGTCACTCTTTTTAAATTAAGTTTACAAAATTTAAAATCTTGTATGTGGATTTTCCTTTGTGGTTTGTTTTGTCTATAGTTATAATTTCCTTTCTCATCTAACTGTGAGAGAAATATTCAGTTTATTTTCTTACAGTTTGGGTTTTATTTTTTATATTTAAGTCATTAATTGATCTTTTCTTTCTTTTTTTTTTCTTTTTTTGAGATAGAGTTTCACTCTTGTTGCTCAGGCTGGAGTGCAGTGGCGCGATCTCAGCTCACCACAACATCCACCTCTCGGGTTCAAGCAGTTCTTCTGCCTCAACCTCCCAAGTATCTGGGATTACAGGCATGTTCCACCATGCCAGGCTAATTTGTATTTTTAGTAGAGATGGGGTTTTTTCATGTTGGCCGGGCTGTCCTCAAACTCCTGACCTCAGGTGATCTGCCCACCTCAGCCTCCCAAAGTGCTGAGATTACAGACTGAGCCACTGCGCCCGGCCCATTAATCCATCTTAATAAAAATAATAATGAGAACAAATTCAGGGTCTGTTAAAGACAGAAGGATCCAGCAGTGATCACGTGGGGCCAAGAAAGAACAGCTCCTCTGAAAAAAGGAAGAAGCAGTTTTCCATGTTCCAAAGAGGCAAAGAAGAGTGTGTGAGACTTATGAGTCTCTACTGCCAATCCCTCTTGGTCAGGACCACGAAAAAATTCAAGATATTCTGTGCTGAAATGATGAACAACAACGTGATTGTGAGGAATGCAGAGGGCATTGAGCAGCTCTATGGGAAAGGTTTTTTTGGAAAAGGTATTCTTTCAAGAAGCCATCCAAGCTTCGCAATTTCAGATCCTAAACTGATTGCCAGATTGAAGGATAAAGACAAACATGCCTATCATCACATCGAAGTAGTATCAGCTTAGGGTTGAGTGGGTGGCAGAGATGATGTGTGCACAGGTGCAGGATGAGGTTACAGTGTGCAGAATCCTCAAGGATGACATGAAACCACTTGAACATCCCCCTGTGAAAAGGAATGAAGAGGCTCAAGTGCATGATGAGCTTAACTCTGGAATGGTTTCCAACATGGAGGGCACAGTGGTGGGAGACAGACATGCTGTGATGAACAGGAACTCTGGAAAGTCAGGTGTTATGGGCAGTCCCAGTGAGATGTTAGGCCACCTGCAGGAGGCCTCTGGGTGCCACCCACCAACAGAGGGCTTTGAGAAAAATGTGGGAAAGGACGCTTCACCTCTGCCACAAGTATGTTGCTGCAGACACATTGCTCTTGTCCTCCTGTGTGGCCTTCACCATGAGAACAGCAGCCAGCACGTTGGGGCCTGACAAATACATGCTGGTGGAAGAAGCCAAGTGTGCCGCGAGTGAGAGGGAGGATGCCCCAGATGAGGAACTGGTGCAAAGAAACGGACTAATCTGCAGGAGAAAGCCACATGAGATATTTGAGTATTTGCAACTCAGCCAAGAAGAGGACTTCTTCCCGGTCTATGCTCCGGGATGTTTAAGTATTTACTATGAGAAAGAGCTTTTAATGATAGTGAAGCTCTGGAAAGCTTTCACTGCAGTTCAGCCTGTGTTCAGGACCACCTACATGGCTACCATTATTTTCAAATCAAGGGTGGGGTGCCCAAAGTGGGTCTCAAGTACAGTACAGATTTACTGCTGTATTGAAAAGGCCCTCCATTTTACCATGCAAGTGATTCTGTAGTTACTGAGCTAGCTGATGACCATGTTGAAGGCACTCTCCCCAAGTCTTTCAGTTGGAAGTTCCCAGCTGCCTTCAGCAGAGTTTCCATGAATGTCTCTAAGGAACTTATGCTGTGCTATTTGATTAAACCCTCTACTATGACTGACAAGGAAATGGAGTCACCAGAATACACGAAAAGAGTTAAAGTTCAGGAGGTGATTCTGGGTCGATGGCTTTCTTCAGGAGAGAGGAGTGACCAAGATGAACTTTAACAATTCAACCTCAAATTTCTAATTTCACCAACAACTATTTACTGAGCGCTAGGTAAAAAGTTATTTTTACTGTACTTGCTCATTCATTTATGAGATTTAAAGGACATAGTATTCCCAGCACAAGAAAATGATCAGTGTTTGTTGTTGTTCTTGTTTTGTTTTGTTTGTTTTTGAGATGGCGTTTCACTCTTGTTGCCCAGGCTGGAATGCAAAGACGCCATCTTGGTGCACTGTAGACCTCGCCTCCCGGGTTCAAGAGATTCTCCTGCCTCAGTCTCCTGAGTAGCTGGGATTATAGGCATGTGCCACCAAACCCAGCTAATTTTGTATTTTTAGTAGAGATAGGGTTTCTCCATGTTGGTCAGGCTGGTCTTGAACTCCCGACCTTGAACTTCCCAAAGTGCTGGGATTACAGGTGTGAGCCACCATGCCCGGGCACAATCAGGTTTTTACAGACAAATTACACAGGGAAGGAGGAAAAGCCCTGTGCTGGGACTGCAGATTCTGTCCTTGCCTTGGCCTCTAACTCTCCAGTCCCGAGCCTTGTGCCTCTGGTCTCAAGTCTGTGCCCTCATTCAGTCACAGGGGAGGTTGGATTAGATGGGTCCCAAGAGGACTCTTCCAACAACAGAGACATTTATTCTCTGATGTTACCTGAGAATAGTAGCAGTTTACATTTATACAGTACAGTTTATGAAGCACTTATGTACACAAGCATCTCTTGTTACCTATATCTAAGCTGTTCTCAAAAGAGTGTTAGCAGATTTAGCAATTACGAGACCTATGTTCCATTATTTTAAATAGAAAAAATAGTTACGTGTCTCAGCTTCTTCAAGAACTTTAACCAACAGCTCAAGACATTTAAAAGTCCTTTTAATATCTACTGAAGATTTCTGTATCACAAAGCCTTTAAAACATTAGTTACCTAATTATTTAATTCTCAGATGAACTCAATGGTAGGCATGTTTATGTACAGAACATAATAATATTGTACCACATTAGAGAAGCATATCTGCACTGAACTTATTATAAAAATGAGTGATGAAATAATGTTTGGGACATAATGAAAGAAGTTAACATTTAGAAAAACATAATACAGGCTTTTTTTTAAATGGTGAAACATAATAAAGCCCTGTTTAATTGGTAAAAAAAAAAAATAGAAGGATCATCTACAATTGTACCATTTTCTGAAGAAATATAAATCTTCAGGTTGGCTCATGAAGGATTCGAAAATGTAAAATAGCCAAAGATTAAGGGAGCCACTTTTAGTTTTCAATCAATACATTCTTGAAATATTATTAAATTAATGGTTTGTGAGAATATATAGCACGCTAGGCACTGGTGGATGTGTAAACGGCTACAAACTTTCAGAACAGCAAATTGGCAATATAAATCATGAACCATAAAATCTTCCACACCAATAATTGTATTTCCAGGAAGCTATCCTGCTAAATAATCTCAAATTTAAATGACGACTTATGAACCAAAGTATTCATTGTACCATTAATTATAATACTGAAGAGTTGGATGAAATTTAAATGTCCAACACTGGGAAGATGGCTCAGTAAATTGCAGTTATATGAGAGAGGAAATATGAGATAGATTTCAAAATTCATTTTACTAAAAATGTTAATGTCTAGATATGTTCAAGACTTCTTGAAAAATCCATGATATAAAATTCTAGGTATAGTAGGATCATTTTACATAAAAGGCATAATGTTTATAATTTTTAGTTAATATACAAGTGTGCTTACATAGAAAAATTAATAAAAGAAAATGAACTAGAATGAGAGTAATAATTGCCCCTCAGATGGGAAATTGATGTATATAGTTTTTTACCTTCTTTCACTTTTCTATATCTTCCATGATAATGCCTATTATGTTATT
This sequence comes from Cacajao melanocephalus, assembly GCA_963573385.1. Classification (NCBI taxonomy): domain Eukaryota; kingdom Metazoa; phylum Chordata; class Mammalia; order Primates; family Pitheciidae; genus Cacajao; species Cacajao melanocephalus. The sequence continues at coordinate 90,084 of CAUYLG010007867.1, read as the reverse complement.
TCATTCTTCATTACGTTAGCTAACTCTAGGTCCTAACTAACACAGTGATTTTGAGACTGACTTTCTCTTTAATAAAATGGAAAAGGATCCTTTAATACCAATTTATAAAAGTATTAAAGGACCTTGGAAGGTCCTTCTTGTTTTACCAAAAGAAATTCTTTCCCATAAAAACTAAAAAGTCTCAATCCCTAATGACACCCTTGTTATAATCTAGAAACTGTCATGCTGGGTTAATTTACAATCACACAGCCCAGAAATCATCTCATTGACAGAGATGCTAAGGCACCATTCTGTTCCTTGATCATCCCCTATATGATTTCCCCAAAATATTAGCCATGCTTTCCAAATATCTCTAGCTTAATCTACTAACTCATTATGGAATTAGAGGCATGTAAAGTGTGGATTCAATCATTTCTCTGAACATTTAAGAAGTGCAACAACCCCATTTCTTAATAAATTTTTGTTTATTCTATCCAAAATGTTATTTTGCTATAATAAATAAATGAGTTTGTTGCTTCTCTTTCAATTGTGTGTGTGAAAGATTCTTCATGATATTTATACTGTAAATTTTAATACACAGTTACCCTTATTGTAACTGCAAAGTCTGAGACATTTTAGTGATGGTGAAGAGGGATATGATACATTTTTGGGGAAGGGTGAGCCAACAGCCTATCTGAACACCAAGCATTGAGTGCCTATTTCTCTGGGTGTCACTGAATTTCTGGGAAACAGCTTCCTAGACTTCAGTGTCTCCAGTTAAAAGAGTAGACAATTAAGGCTTTTCTCTCTCTCTATCTATGGAGGGTAGAGTGCAAAAATAATTTCAGTTGAAAGCCTTGCTTAATGGCAGTGACATAAAGTGAGAGAGTTTATAACACACTCTCACTTCAGTTCCAGATTCCATTGTTACAGGATCTTTGGGGATGTTGTTTTCTGGCTGTCAATGTGTGGCTGGTGGCACCTTTGCCTGAGTTTTGCTCAGGCCCGCTGGGCTTGTACTACCCGCTTGGCATGGCAAGCTGCACTCGGCTCATGCTACCAGCCTGGATCCCACACCTCCAAGGGAGAGTGTGAGTGAGGTGTGGAGCAGCCAGGGGTGTGTGGGCAAGCATGGGGTCTGGCCGCTATGCAGTCAGACACGCCAGGCTGCTGCCACAGGGTGGGCAGCCCCAGGTGCTGACATAGGTACTGGCTCTCTGTGAGACTGTGGCTGGAGCAGGCGCACTGTAAGCAGCTTCCTCAGCCGGCACCTGGGAACATGGTGGTGCCTGGAAGCTTGGAGATGCCAGGAACCGCAGGGCCCCAAAGAGTGAGTCACAACTCTGGCTTGGGGACCTCCCAGATCTGGGCTCCTGGAACGGCTGCAGCTTTTCTCTCCTTCTCTTCACCAGCAATGTGGCGAGCAAGGAGCATGTTTCAGCCCTGATTGGGTTACAGTTCTTTTACTCTCGCCATTAGACGGGTCCCAAGTTCTTGTGCTGCGACCAGGAAGAATGAGGTATACTGACAAGTGGAGGGTGAGCAAGATGAAGGGGAGATTTATTGAGTGATAGAACAGCTCAGAGGAGACCCGCAGGGGCAGCTCCTCTCCACAGCCAGGGTGTCCAGTCCAGTGTTCAGCTCCAAGCAGAGAGGGTAGCTCCTCTGCCGTCCATGGGTGGCCATGGGTGGCCATGGGTGGCCATGGGTGGGACCAGAAAGGGTACCGCAAGTTCCCACTCCAGTCCATGATACTGGTGGCCCGGCCCCCAGCCTTCGGGCTCTCCTTGGTCTGAAGAGGGGGTCTCACTGGGACCCACTCCCTTCCACCCAGGAGCCTGTCGACCCCCTTCCACTGTTCATGGCACCCAGACTGCTTGCACCAAGGGGTACCTGCAGGCCAGTGCCGAGCCACCTTCGGCCCCCAACCTTCAGTTTCTCTTCCCTCCCCCAACCCCCACCACTTGTCATCACCCAATGTCAGGAGAGGGTCAAGGCAGCAGGGGGTGTCAATGCTGCCCTAAGCATGCACACACCCACCTGGGCTGTGACAGCACCCCAACTCACACCAAGATTAGAGTGGGCACCAGGGTCAGGGAGAGGCCAGGCAGTGGGAGCAAACACTCCGGAGGCTGTGGGGGCAGAGGGGGCTTTCTCAGGCCCCCAAGAGTGCAGACTGCAGAAATGCTAGCTCCTGTGCCTGAGAGGGCAGGGCTCCCATCAGCTCCATGGAGTGTGCAGGCAGCCCCAGCTGTGCCTTCTTGAAGCCTGGGGTGGGAACTCCAGGTCCATGCTGGGCCCTTCTCTGAATGGCCCTCTGTGTCTGACCCTATTGCTCACTCACATGCAGTGGCTCAGCCCAGCCCCATCGTGGCAGCCCCCCCAAGGGCAAGGAGCTCCAGGAATGCTCCACTTGTCCCTGGCTCCTGCTTGCTCCATGGAGCGTGACACCACCCTGGGCCCAGCTCTGCCTCCTCCCTGTGCCAGCCCCTCAGCAGTGGCAGGTGAAAGGGGTGAAAGGGGCCAGGATCCAGAGAGGCAGAGGCTTTGGGCTTGGAGTGGCAGTGTGAGGTGGGGGTGGTGCAACCATCTGCCTTGGGGATGCAGGGTACAGGGGTCCCATCACCTCCACTGCTGCTCCTTTAGCCATGCCCACTGTCACAGCTCACACCTCCCCACTGCACCCCTTTGTGGCAGTGGCTGCTCCAGATGGCCCATCATTGCCATTGCCGTCTTGCTGCCATGTCTCCCACATCTAAACCTGAGACACCTCTAGAGTCCCTGCAGTAAACTTTGCAGTGCTCTCTTGGGTACCTTTTGGGTTATCTTCCTCATATTCCTCCCATTTACCTTCGTGCTTCAAGTGCTTTTACCAAGTTGCTGGCCACCTACATGAAGCTATTCTCGATTGTTATGATAGTTGTATGTTTTTCTTTTTAAATAAATATTCATTCTCTGTCATTTCTAAGGATGTAGGTTCTAAGTGATGATACTTTCATTTAAAAAAAATTAAAATCATCTTCCAAAGGTACCTTAGGTTATTTTGTTCAGTTTTTAAAATCCCTTAATTCTAGAAAATATTGTTATACTAAAAACCTTGGGGAAATTTTTTTGGAAAATACATGTCTTTCTAAAGGCCATTTTAATAAGGAAAATGGTTCTCCAATATTCTTTTTATATTTTGTGTATTTGTTTTATAAAAGTCAGATATGCTTATTAACATGTATTTCAAAAATCTGGTTTGTTATTGAATCAATTATACAATTTGTATGGTGTTTACTAATGTTTACCGGATTGTCATGGGTTTCCAGTAACTGAATTGTGTGGTACTTAATTTGTTACAGGCTTTACATTTTTTCTTTAACTTTTCAACATTTCCCATTACATTGGCTAAGATTTCCAGAAAGAGAATTATAAATTGATTATACTTGTAATTTTTGTAACTGAGTTGAGCTAAGTTTTCAAATTGCTATTTGTTTTCTATCAATTTATTCTTACATTTTAAACAAGTCTTGATTGATAACTCTTCTGCTCAATTATTAAGGCAAAAACATCATGTGAAAAGTTCTGAATTTTATGTCATTGTTACAGAATACATGGATTATTATTATATGATTTTTCTCATTTAATTATTTTTAATGAAAATTTTTCTCTCTGATATTAATATTTTCCTTTTTCTGATATTCATATAGAAATTTTGACTTTTGTGGGTTGTTTTGTTTACATTTTCTTGTTATACTTTTTATTTTATTTTATTTTTTTTTATTGTACTTTAGGGAGGGGAGCATCTTGTTATACTTTTACTAGTTCTTTATTTTTCAGATTTTCACAATGAGTAATAGAGATATATTCATTCTATTTTGACATAATTTATTTTTTTATTTTATATTTTGCTTGTCAAACCTCAGAGTTTCTACCTGTATTTTCTTTTTCTTTTTATTTATTTTATTTTTTTTTGAGACAGAATTGTGCCCTTGTTACCCAGGCTGGAGTGCAGTGGCGCCATCTCAGCTCACCGCAACCTCTGCCTCCTGGGTTCAAGCAATTCTCCCGTCTCAGCTTCCTGAGTAGCTGGGATTACAGGCATGTGCCACCATGTCTGGCTAATTTTGTATTTTTAGTAGAGACAGGGTTTCTCCATGTTGATCAGGCTGGTCTTGAACTCCCGACCTCAAGTGATCCACCCATCTTGACCTCCAAAAGTGCTGGGATTACAGGCATGAGCTACTGTGCCAGGCTGAGTTTTTGCTTTTCCACTAGTGATTTTGACGTTTAGATTTGCTTTAATAACTGATGTATGTCTTAATTCAATTATGTAACTTACGCACTTTTATGTATCATACTGTTTCTTTAATTTTGCTATGTGGCCTACTTTCCTCTTGTGTTTTTCTTTCTGTTACTTAAAATGTATAGACTCTTTTTTTTCACTTAAGATATTTTTGTATCCAAGTGTGTTTAAATTGTGGTATAACTCATCTTTTTTTGACTATCAATGCCAAGCCTGGAATAGAATCTATTGATTCCCCTGATGTGAGATGAAATTAGCACATTCACTTCCTGCTATCATTGAACCACCAGATTTTTGTGTGGCTACATTTAAAATAAAAGAGAAATAAAAGGAATAAAAATACTGATTTGAATGTAATTTGAAAAAAAAAATCTTGAGGAGGTTGAAGAGATGGTACAACGCATGTCATACAAAATCATTTCTATAAATGCCCCACTTGCATCTTTTTTCCTCTTGTTTTTTTTTTTTTGAAATGGAGTCTTGGTCTGTTGCCTAGGCTGGAGCGCAGTGGTGCAATGTCAGCTCACTGCAACCTCTGTCTCCCAGGTTCTAGCGATTCTCCTGCCTCAGCCTCATGAGCTGCTGAGACTACAGTTGTGCGCCACCAGGCCGAGCTCATTTTGTATTTTTAGTAGAAACGGGATTTCACCAAGTTGGCCAGGCAGATCTCGAACTCCTGACCTCAGATTATCTGTGTGCTTTGGCCTCCCAAAGTGCTGGGATTATAGGCGTGAGCCACCGCACCCAGCCCCCTCTCATAATTCTATATGCTATGCCAATTGTGACTTCTATCTCCTTCTCTCTCCCTAATAAAGCAGTTCTACTTTTTCCTTTATCATCCTCTCTACTCTCTTTCCCTGTCTTCTCTCTCTGCTCTTCCTTTTCCCAGCTTTTCCCAAGTCAGGACTGTTCCTCTTTTTCTCCTCAATAGCTGAGTCAGTCCCTCCCACCCAGTTATTTAATAGAGACATTTTTCCTCTCTCACTTTCCTAAATCTCCACTCATCACCACACTCAGCAAATCAAATCATTTCAGGGAATTAATTCTCTTTAGAAGAATGGTTAGGTACATATAAATACTTAAACTTTTTTTTAACCTGTAACGTTCTTTCTCTAACCTGTAACGTTCTTTCTCTAGTAAGAAATCATCCTATGAAAAACAGAAACAATATCTAATCTGTGTCCTCTCTAAACATCTTGAAGTTGAAAGCTCAGTCGTCTTCTTGATTTTTCTTCCCTCACAGAGTTATCCTTGGCTCAACTTTAAACCCTCTAAGATGTTTTGTTCAGTTATTCTTAATTGTCTTCACTAAAACCTAGGAACTGGATTTGTAGCTGTCTTGAAATATATACCTCAGCCTTAGATCTCGAGCAAAATCAGGCTGGTAAGCCAGTGACCCTTTGTTCTCCCATGAGCATCCAGCTCCACCTCCTCTAGCCACTCCCATATTTTCTAGGAAAAAACAGCCTTGGATATGTACCCTGCAATTTCGTTCTCTTTCTGTAGGTCTCTCCCTCCCACTAAAGGAAAAAAAGAATATATGCAAAGTTGCTTTTTGTTAACTTTTTTTTCGCACATGGATATAATTCACCATAATATGTAGCTTGACCCTCCTTTTGTTACTTGGAAAAAATTACAACGTCATTTCTTCTTCATGAATCCCTGGGCATAGGCTTCTGTTTATACATATAGTCATGATAGAAGCAAGTTAAGAGGAACAGTACCTAAACTGTGTTGTGAGTGGGTGCTGAAGAATGTCACTGGGAGTCTGGACCCATCTACCATGGTTTTCCATCTCTCTCAATCCACACCTCCCAGAAAGTTTTGAGCCTTCTTTTTCCCAGAGCAGATATGCCAAATTTTGAACAGGTTGGGATGCATTGTAGGCAGTATGCAGTAGCTCTTAATTCCTCTCACTGACTTTAGAATTTTTCTTCCTCCAATTTTTGAACAAATAATTAATGTCATGCAATCAACTACTTTGCTGCTGGGATAATCTTACTAATTCATCTGGAGGCTCATGCTTCTCTACTGCTCAAATGCTATTACGTTATGAAATCCAAACTCCTAAACATGGCCCAACCTACCTCCATATCTTAACTCTCACTATTATTTCTCATTGGCTACAATGCATTCTTATCACACAAGAAGATCTTGCATTTCCATTCTGTGCATAGTGCTTCCACTGGAAACACTACCTATACTTGGAATGCTATTTATCAAACCTATAATTTGAAATTTTCCCAATCTCAAATGTCATATGCATCATGAGTCTACATTACTCCCCACTGATAAACAATCACTCTTGCCCTGTCAATCCCACTCTAAAACAATAGTCCTTTAATGTTTTTTTTGGGTAGTTACAGGCATATGACCAACTGTTACGTTAATGCTCTTCATATCTTTTGTTGTATTCATGTTCTTCTACATTGATCTTGGAGTTGGCTATATTATTATTTGAAAATGGGACATTAGTAAATGTCCTATTAATGTATCATTATCAAGCAGATACTTAGTAGGTTCTTAAACGATGAGCTTTTCCTTTTGATAAATTCTCTTTTTGGAATGCAGCTGATGTACAAAAAGAGTGCCCAGGCTATCCTGTGGTAAAAAGCATCCACAGGGAACCACTGGGAAGGCGTACAACAATTAAGAGACTTCTTTTTAGAGGAGAAATCAGGTGCTCAGGCTTATACTTGTCACCACGCCCCAGACACATGACAGAAGTGTTCTGAACCTTTCAGTCCAGCTTATTCACCAGCTGCCTAATACATGCGGCAAAAGAATTCACAAACTAACGCCAAAAAAAGTCGTTATTTTAAGTCACTAAGGTTTCAAATGAGTTGTCATGCAGTGACAGGTAAGTCAAACAGTGTGTTCCTTTTTTTCTGCTGTATTGAAAATACTTTAAATGCGATTCAGTGCATTTTTATTTTGTTGAACAACACGTAGCATATTGCTTTTGATAAAGTATACATTAAATAAATATTTATCTAATTGACTATGGACTCCTTTTATCTTCATTACACAACTGAAAGATTTGCATAACATATTTTTATCCCTATTTAAAAATTATGCAAATAATAATAGCTAACATTTGCATAGCAATTCACTATGGCTACAAAATCAATATAAAGAAGACTCACTCTGGAACTAATGAGCTGTGGTAGCAAGGTTGTAGAATACATGGCTAATATATAAAAGTAAATTGCTTCCCAATGTGCCAGCAATAAATAATTGAAATTTGAATTAAAAATACAACAAAGAAGAGTTTTAAAATGGAGATAGATTCCATATTTATGGATAGGAAGATTTAACATTGTCAAGATGTCAGTTTTTCTGAACTCAATCTATAGATTCAATGCAATCCAAATCAAAATCCCAACAAGTTATTTTGTGAATATTGACAAGCTGATTCTACGATTTATATGGAATGTCAAATTACATAGAAAAGCCAACACAATATTGAAGAGGAATAAAAATGTCTAAGGGCTAACTCTACCTGACCTAAAGACTTAATGTAAAGCTACAGCAATCAAACAGTGAGGTACTGGCAAAAGGACCGACAAATAAATTAATGGAAGAGAGTAGAGAGCCCAGAAATAGATCCATACAACCCAGACAAGAGATCTTTGATGAAGGAAAGATAAAAGTTATCATCACAGTGAAATTTGCTCTAATAGCTAAACTCTTGCTTAACATTCTATTTCCCATGAAAACTGATGCAATAATGTAAACCCGGCATGTTTCAAATGGCAATTTCAAACATTAAAAGTATTATTTTAAGTGGAGGCCGTCAACTTGAGTTTTAAAAATTCTTTAATAATGTATGAATATTTATTGTATCATATTTTCATTTCCAATTATTGAAAATGTTACACATAATTCCATCTTTCCAGTGTCTGATACTGGATATAAGTAAATAAATTCTATGACTCCAGCGTGTTGCCAGTCTCCAAATCACTTCCTGTCTTTCTCAGTTTTGTACCATCACAGCATGTTGTTTACAGCAGCACAAGAACTTCAGGTCTGTGGAAAACATAGCACCAAATATGTAAAGCAAATCATTTCAATACCTAAAGCACACTGCTGACCTGCAAACCCTGAGTGGAATGAGTCTGACATACAAGTCATGAAAACAGCTAGAGCTGTGTGCCCTTTAAAAGCAGTGGAAATCATTCAACATTAAGAAGGAAAAAAGCAGAAATCATTACAATGCAAATGCTTATTCCAACTTAAATATACCGTATCATTACCAAACACACAAATAGCTGAGATGAATTAACTAATATTTTGTGTATACAGAGGGATAGGTGACCTTTTGAAAATGCGAAGAATTGATGACTCACTGGAGGCCATCAAAATAGGTGAGATGGAGGATAAAAATAAATCAAACCTGTTTCCTTAGCAACTAACCAATTGAGACAAAAAGGTTTTTTTTACTGTATGTTCTGAATTATATGCAGCTACATAATTTGCTTATTATAGACTTTATATAGACTCCTATGATGTAGGGATTTTTTTTCCCCTCTAACCTCAATGTCCAAGAGTCTTGAGATTTTATTAACATATAAAGGTCATTTAAACACAAATGTGTTTTCTTTCATTACTGAAAGCAAGAGTATAAGAAACATAAACAAAATTAAAGAATTTTTAATATTATATTTAAATATCTGGAATGTCTTTGCGTTATTTATTGTGTGGAATTACATTAATACAAGAAATTTCATGGTAAGGATATTTGAAATTGTATTTATATAAGAAATGTGATGGGGAGATAATTTCACAATAATGAAAATAAAAACATCTTAAACCACAAAATGTACTCTTCCTCTGGCATTCTTTTGAGCAGAATGGAAGGCCTTCTGACATTTGACCCCTGATTGCCAGGATTCTCAGTGTTCATAAAAGGGTGCTAACCCTACTGAGACATCAGCTGTGACATATGCCTGTGAATTCAACTGGCCTTAACAGAATAGCTGCAAGGAACTCATTTTCAGAGAAAATGAACTGTCCCACATATTATTCTGTTATTATAACTGTTCCACATATTATTATATCTGCCTTTCTATCAAGTTACAACAATATAGAGATGCATAAACTATTTAATTTCACCTCCTCCAGATTATTGTTACTGAATTGGGCTCTGGTGTGATAGTATCAGTATATATTGGTGATTATTAAAACAGCCCTGAAACGTAAAGGTATTACCCAAAAAGTTATGGGAAACATTTTTGCTATCTACTTCTTCAGCTTGCATGGCAAGATAATTCCCTGGATAACCTTAGCAGCAAAATAATTAATTATACATAATCCTAAGAAATTGCTTCCATTCATTTTTTTACATACTGTGATTTGGTAGTAATCTGACTTTCTTATTCTCATGCATCACTAGTCATCTTAGGACCAAATCTTCTCATAGTAAGTATAGAGGTTACTATAATGTGGGGTTTTGGCCTGTTCTTGACTAAGCTATTTTCCCCACTCTTATTCTACTTTCCCTTTCACCTCACCTTAAATTAAAAATTCTGACATTAATTGGTAATGCCAGTTACAGTAAAAGTAATAAATAGACTTCAGAATATCTCAAATACACAGAAGTTTATCTTATGTTGACACGATTAATGTTGGACAAGTTTTCAGGCAGGCTGAGCCTTCCCCCTTGCAGACATTACATAATCCAAAATAACAAAGACTTTGCCATCTTCAACATGTGATTTTCAGTGTAACTGAGGCTGTCTTTATCTGATTCAATAGGAAGAGAGAAAAACCATGAAGTACGCACAAAAGTGTTTTGTGAATCAGGCCTGGAAGGAACACTTTCTGCTCTTGTTCCTATTCCCTAGCTAAAACTCAGTGACATGGCCTCACCTGACTGCATGGGTAGCTGGAATATGTACTCTAATTATAAGCCCCAAGCAAATACTAATTTGTTGAGCAGCTAGCAGCCCCTGCTACAGACATATATTGTCGACTGCAAACCCTTACTAGACAGGTAAAGACTGAGTAAAGGTATTAACGCCTGTTTTTTTGAAACATTTATAAAATAAGTGTGTATGTTTAGATTAAGTAAATGTGTCTTCATTTTGGAAGAGAAAACATAACCAAAATTGAATTGAAGTTATTGCATAGTGTTATTGACGCTGTTGATTCATATATACAGAATAAATTAGCATAAAATTTTATTAGCAATGTCATCCTGTTACACTGAATTTTATAACATTTTAGAGAATGAATCCAATGAGGAATAAAACTGTTTTACATAGCATCAACAAAAAGACACATAAGTCTTATAGATTTCATTATATACACAAACTACAGATATGCCATAAAAATTTCAAGAGTGGTATATTCAAATTCTTACACATAAGCCTTCTGATGATCAAAATCAATGTCTAGTTATTAACAGATTTTTATATCTGTAGAAACACCTTCAGAAAGGTTTAACAGTGACTTTGTATGACCTTCAGATACTCATTTATTTTATTATCCACTGGCTCCTTCTCAGGTAAACAAAAATAATACCAGAGAAAAGCAATCTGACACATAGTGAAATTATTAACTGTTAATAAATTATTATTTCTAACAAATTATTTTTCCTTAAAAATATGGTTAATGCACCTGTTCTCTAGAGTGAGAATTACAAAATGTCAGAGAAACCATAAAATATACTATTGTGGGTAATATCAAACAAACAGTTCAACCTCACGTATATAACTGTTAATATCTATGTGAATCTGAATAGATACATCCACAAGCAGGATTCTTCATTTTAATTATTGAGCTAAGAATATGAGAATAATCAGTTTTATACATACAAATATCGAGTCCCGCAGAAATACTCAATATTGTACCCAGGCAATTTTCATTTCAAGGGGTCCATAACTCTTCTTCCCTCCAAGTTCCACCAGGGCTGAATCCCTTCACCTCCATAACTCAAACAGCTCTATTTAAAAGTATTTATGATACTATTATACAAGATGTTTACCATCAGTACTTACTTAAATATCTCTCTGATTGTGGTAGTCTTTAGTGTTCATGTCTAAAAATGTTTAGCACACAGTAGGCTTGCAATTCTGGTCTCCTCCTGACTGAATGACAGCATGGGATTTATTCAGGCCAATGAGTTGAAGGTAGAAGTAATAGACACCCCCACAAGGCTGAGCACATAGTCACCAGTACCAAAGCCACCAGAGATCACTCTTATTTCCAGCATAATTGGCAGTGGTCAAGATGAGTTCTTAAATTACAAGGATGAGTACAGCTCATTATGCTACCCCTACCTAGGATGAATATAGCATGAGGAAACGAGCCTTTGTTTTTTCAAGTCACTTATATTGTGGAGATGGTTTGTTATAGCAACATGACATAGACTTGTAAGCTGAAATTTTATTTCTCTGTTGTTGAAGTATTTTTTTTTTCACCTTGAGTAAGTGCTTCACTAGAGCTTATTTTAACGATCCTTGCATTTGGGTCTTCTAGCTTTTCTACCAAAACTGAGAACAGCATGGATTGAAAACTGTACAAGGAATATTCATTTTGTTTTGTTGTTTGTTTTGTCAGTGACATTGAGCAAAGTATGGGAAAGTCAGAAAAATTGCAGTTAAACAATTAGGGTCTAATTAGAGACTTAAACCCAATTTTGAATCCTACTGATAGCTCCTAGGAATTGCACTATTTGAAAAGATAAGTCTAAGGAATAGTATTTTATTAAAATTTTCTTTTTCAATATTTTATTAAAATTTAAAACTTTAAGGCATATTTACAGGAAGTGTACCCATGGAAAAATGGAATAAGAATTTATGTAAGTGGAATTGCATGCTAAATGTTAAACAGCTCATCCACCAACTCACTTAATAATCATCTTCCAAGCACTACATTCCCTCAAGAAATACTAATTGAACATTTCAATGCTATGGTTCAACTTTTTGCTTTGTTTATATTTCCTAAGAGTTGTTGTATACTCTATTTCCACCTTAGCTTCAGTTTCCCCATTTACAAAATGCAGATAATAGCCAATACTCTGAAGAAATTGGGATATTGCATGAAATATCTTTGTTCTCGTAGCCACTAACAATCAAAACTTTATACATTTTAGCTTGTTAACTTGTATAGTATTTATCTATCTTTAGCACTTTTCTTTAGATTTTGTGAACATGGGTTAGGATGTCATGCTATCTTCACAAGAATAAAATGTGTAAATTAAGAAACACAGAGATGAGCTGGATATGGCAGCTCACACCTGTTGTCCCAGCTTCTTAGAGACTGAAGTGAGAGAATGTTTTGAACACAAATGTTTGCATGCTTGAGCCCATCCTTGACAACAGAGTGAACCCCAATCTCAAAAACAAAAAGCAAAAAAGAAATACAGGACAGGCGTGGTGGTTCACACCTGTAATCCCAACACTATGGGAGGCTGAGGAAGGTAGATCATGAAGTCAGGAATTCAAGACCAGTCTGATTAATATAGTGAAACCCTGTAATCCCAGCTACTCAGGAGGCTAAGGCAGGAGAATCGCATGAACCCAGGAGGTGGAGGTTGCAGTGAACAGAGATGGTGCCATTGCACTCCAGCCGAGGTGACAGTGCAAGGCTCCGTTTCAAAAAAAATACAAAGATGATAGAAAAGCATGGTCTTGGGCGGGAAGGACAACAGACTAGCCAGTTAAACTGAACTATGCTCAAGCAGAGAAACAAGGGGAGAGAGAAGAAGAGGGGAGACTGCCACACATATAACCAAAGATATAGAAGAGACCATGCAGGCTTGGAGAAACTGAGTCAGCCTTATCCATCTTGAATTTATAGTTCCAGTTAGAGTTAGCATGCTGATTTATTGATCCACAGTTTCAGGGTTCAGGTTCTTCAAACATTTTTGTCATTTAATCATCCTGAAGCAATATCTATTTTCCAGCAAATGATACAACCTCATTAGTGGCAGTTAAGACACATGAAACTATATTAGCCAATTATAAATATATGCTCTGAAATGAAAATGAATTATTTTTTATTAAAAAAAGTACTTTAAAAGGTATTTAAAATCTTATTAAATAAATAAAAGAACTGCTGAATTTTCAAAGTGGAAAGAGAAGTCTATGATGAAATGACCTGCCGTGGGTTTACCATGGTGAAGTCAACAAGTATTAACCTGCAGTTGCTCTGAAATAACAAAGTTACATCAATCTGATTTATATCCTGTTATTTTATTACGGAATAGGGAAGAATAAGAAAGCACTGGAGAATAATTATTGTATAATATATTCTCAGGGTTTGATAACCAAAAACACATACATATAACTTTGTACATATATGCATTAACATATATAAAACTTAGTCTTTTTGTCTGTTGAAAGGCAATTGTCCCTGGATTTCTTCTACAGAGTCATTTGCCTCCTGACAACAGGAAACTGATATGCCGTAAAGGAAGGTAATATGTCCTTTTATTTTTCCTTAAGCCCTTTACTCATCACACTTTAGGGGTATAACACCTACAGTCACTTGTTCCTTTGACAATGGAGCCATATGCTCCCATTCAAATGGCATAAAGTCTTGGATTTAGCAGTGAATAAAGCTTCAGCATAATGGCTAGTTTTCCAAACCCAACCCTATTGACTTCTCTGATCTCCCCAAGGAATCCTTTCTTTCCTGGATGATGCATAATAAGTTGATTGCACAACTCAGAAACATTTGCTACTTTCTCCAAGTAATACAACTACTGTTATATCTTATTTCCCTTTCCAAGTAGTAAATGCTTAGAGGGCAAATATTATGTCTGTATTGTTTTTGGATTTCTTTAAGTTCCTTGTAGGATGTCTGAAATATCAGAAAATGTTAAATTAATTAATTCATGAGTGACTGGCACCAAGATGTATGCACTTACATTTCTACTCTTCTAATTGTTGTAGTTGACCTAAAATGGAAAATAGGTTTAAATATTACAAATGACTATATGTAGTAAAACAATATTCACTTTATGTTATGCATTGAATGTTGCCCCCGAAAATTCATGAATTAGAGTTCTAACTCCCAGTGCCTTAGAATGTTACCATATCGGCTGTAATCTCCTTAAAGAGGTAGTTGAGTTAAAATGAGGCTGTTAGGGTAAGCCCTAGTCTAATCTTACTTGCTTCTTCATAAGAACAGAAAATTTGGACAGAGACACCAAGGATGTTTGCCCACAGAAACAGGACAGAGGACAGAGCAGAAAGGGGTCCAACTTCAAGCAGAGAGCAGCCTCAGAAGAAACTAAACCTGCTGACAACTTATCCTAGACTCCTAACCTCCGGAACTGGGAGAAAATAAATTCTCTTGTGTAAGCCACTAGTTTGTGTTATTTTGTTATAGCAGTCCTAGTAAATTCATATAATTTAAAAGGAAAACAAACAATGGAAGTTATAAACTGCTTTGAAAAGTTTTTATTCCTTATGGTATCAGGAATATGTGTTCTGCAATATTGAATAAACAAACATGTAAAAGAAAAACCAACATAGATTTAGTCACTATATATCTATATATCTATATATATAGATATATATATAGATATATAGATATATATAGATATATATAGATAGATATATAGATATATAGATATATATATATGAGAAATACTCTAAAACCGTAACTTAAATTAAAATGATTTGTAATATAAGGCTATGGCAACTAAATTATATATATAATCAAACATCTAATTATAATAAATAATATATAATCAAACATCTAAATATAATAAATGAAGCTAACAAATTATATATAATCTAACATCTAATTATATATATAATTAAACACATTAATCAAGTAAAATATGGTATTTACTTGCAAGATCTAGACCCACTTAGACTTAAAGCTTAAAAATATATGTAACTTTCATTTTGGCTCTAGAATATAAAATGTATATGCCCATAAGTTTTTATTTGCAAGTCTTTCTATGTCAAAGTGATCCCGTGCTTAAAAGGCAATAATTTTCAACTGAAAATTGTCTGTGGGCCTGTCTAGACTACAGAAATGGGCTTCTAGTAGGGTTAAACATGTTCTTTGAAAAATGAGATACATAAAAATATAAAGACTACAAATTGCAGATCAAAAAGCCTCATACAATTTTAGAAAAATAAAATTTAGGTATGTAGTTACTTTGTTTTTCTTTAGGTATCCCAATATGTCAACTATAGAAATGGAAGATATATTAATTAGGGTTCTCCATAGAAATGAAACCAATAGGGGCTAGATAGACAGATAAACAGGAAAACCTTACATTATTTGAAGTGCATGTAGGGCTTAATAATGATAGCATGTTTATGGAGGCTCTGTCACAAATAATATGTTTGTTTATGGAGGCTCTGTCACAAATCTGCTATCTGCAACCTGGAGACCCATGGAGGCCAGTGGTGTAGTTCAGTTTGAGTCTGAAGACCTGAGAGCTAGAGGACTTAAATGTGTAAAGTCACAGTCTGAGAGCAGAAGAAAACCAACATTTTAGCCAAAACAGGCAGAAAAGGAGGTGAACTCTCCAGTCCTCTGCCTTTTTTCTATTCATACCCTTAATGGATTGATTGACACACACTCTTGCTAGGAAGGCCATCTGCTTTACACAGTCTACTGATTCAAAGCTAATCTCATCCAGAAACATCCTCACAGTCACAATCTGAAATAATGTTTAGCTAAATATCTGGGCATCCCTGACACATAAAATTAACCATCACAGGAAATTTTGTAATTTTAATTAAATAATAATTGAAAGCATTTTTTAGTAACTATAATGTGGCTTTGGTAAGATGGCTCACTCAAATTACCTCAACAAAACATTTTCTATTAAGGAAGCTATTAAACAAATGTGGTCTGGAATAATGATTATAATACATTTACTTTTATGGATGATTACATTGCAAGAGGACTTTGTTTGCCAACAATTATACAAAATACATTAAACAAATTACATATGCCTTTTCTTTAGGCAAAAATGCTTTTACTTTATTTCTGCTTAGATAAGTAGAGATATTATTTTCTAGGTTCTTAAAAAGTTAGTTATATAGACTCTTATATTGATTCTAGAGTTAGAAAGTTTTAATCATAACACCTCACTGAATTTATAAGTTTAGAAATGACCATGTGTCATATTTTAATATCTGGCCTAGACTATCCAATAGGCAATACATTCTAAATATACAGCATTTGTGTAAAATTGATCTACTGCCCTAAAGCATATTTTCCAAAGGAATATTTATGTGAGATTCACTTGGTAGTGACTTCAAATCTAACTACTGCTGTCCAGGTGTGGTGGCTTACACCTGTAATCACCAGCACTTTGGGAGGCTGAAGCAAGAAGATCAGTTGAGGAAAAGAGTTTGAAACCAGCCTGGGAAACATAGCAAAATCTCATTTCTACCAAAAGAGAAAATTGGGCAGGCATGGTGGCATATGCCTATGTATATATAGTCCCAGCTACTCATGAGGCTGAGGTGGGAACATCACTTGAGGCCAGGAGTTTGAGATTGCAGTGAGCTATGATCACACCACTGCACTCCAGCCTGGGCAACAGAGTGAGATCCTGTCTCTAAATAAAGAATGAATGAATGAATATATAAATAAATACCTACTGCAGTGTTTTGAGTATGCCCCCAAAGTTTATGTGTTGGAAACTTGCCATTTTAACACTATGAAGAGGCAGCGCCTTCAAGAAATGATAGGCCAGCAGGGCTCTATTCATCACAGGAGCGGGCCCTTACTAAAAGGATGAGTTTGGGCCAACTTTCTCTCTTCCTAGTGATTGCTTGCCTTTTTGCTATGTTATGATGCAGTAAGAAGGCCCTAGCCAGATGCTGAGTAGGTGCCAGCATAATGTCCTTGGACTTCCCAGCCTTCAGAACTGTAAGAAATAAATATATTTTCTTTATAAATTATACAGGCTATGGTAATCTGCAGCAGCAGAAAATGGTCTAAGACATCTACCTTTATGTACACATTATGAAAATTTAAGCTTATAACACAATCTTGCTTTAAGTTAGTCATCCATAAACTGCCTACCAGATATTTTAATTGCCTTCTATTGAACATGTTTCCAGAACCTCAATCTTTGCCACTAGCCCTCTCAAATTGCCAGTCTAAGCCTGTTTCTTCAAATAGCTAACACAAGAGTACTTTTCTGGCATAACTGGCAGATTGGTAGTTCCATAAGCTTTCTGTGCCCAGTAATAAATCTAGAACAGCGCTCAGTAAGATGAACTCACAAGCATTTTCCTTTTTCAGCATTGTCTGATTTTGCAATCAAGAAATATTCTATAAGCTGGGCACAGTGGCTCACACCTATTATTCCAGCACTTTGGAAGGCTAAGGCTGTGGATCACTTGAGGTAAGGAGTTCAAGACCAGCCTGAGCAACATGGTGAAACCCCGTTTCTACAAAAAATACGTAAAAATTAGCCAGGCATGGTGGTGTGTGCCTGTAGTCCCAGCTACTGGTGAGGCTGAGGTAGAAGGATGGCTGGAACCCAGGAGGTCTAGGCATGAGCCATGATTGTATCACTGCATTCAAGCCTGGACAACAGAGCAAGACCCTGTCTCAAAAACAACAACAACAACAACAACACCTCTACCATCATTTATAAGAAAAGGAAGAGTTTTACTCTGACATGAAGGCATGAGGAAATCTGTAAGACCCACTCTCAACAAAACTTCCAAGTAAAAAGCATTACAAAAAAGTTTTACAAAAATTGTTACAAATAACAACCATTTTGTCTCCAGAAATAGCCAAAGTGAATAAAGCAAATAAAAATAAAATCAAGTAAAACATTTTATTTAATCTCCTGAAACGCAGGCAGAACTATGAGACTGTGATATTTTATCTATAATTTCTTTTTACCTTGATATTTGTTATTTAAAAGTATATTGTTTTAATTTTCATATATTTATGTATTTTCCAAATTTCCTTCCATTATTTGCTTCCAGTTTAATTTCATTGTGAACAGAGAATAGATGTATGATTTAATCCATATATATATATGGATTATGTTATGTTATGGCCTAACATATAATTATCCTGGAAAATGTTCCCTGCATGCTTGAGAAAAATATGTATTCTACTATTGTTGTGTGGAGTGATATATATACATATAAATAGACATAAATGCACACACAGATATATATATATATATATAATGTTATCAAAATGAAGCATTATGGTCTCTATTATTATTTAATTTTGTCTTTTTCCTTTAACTCTGTCCATTTTTGCTTCATGCATTTTGGACCTCTATTTTAGATTCATATATGTTAATAGTTATTGTAGCCTCTTGATGGATTGATGTCCTTATATTAAAAATTCCCTTTTATTGCTATTAAATTTTTTGATTAAAAGCTATTTTTTTGTGTGTGATATTAGTGTAGTCATTCCAGCAATCCCTCCTGGCATAGAAACTTGCCGCATGATCAAGCTGCAGTTGGAGCTATTGGGACAGACCCTTTACAGTTTATTGTGCCTGTAGTGGAGGTTTTGCCCTCAACTAAAGGATGGGTGGAGAGCTGGTCCCCTCTATTTCTGTAACATGGGGCTCAGCGGGTGAGAAATCGTTTTGCTAGGCTGCTGCTCCCCAGGTGAAAACAGTGCCCCAGGCTGGGAGCTGAGGGAAAAGGCAACTCCTGAACCCCTGATGTGATGCTTAATTTTAAGTGTCAACCTGAATAGATTCAGAGGTACCCAGAGAACTGGTAAAGCATTACTTCTGTGTTAGTTTGTGAGCATGTTTCCCAAGGAGATTGGCATGTGAATTGATGAACTGAGTGGGGAAGATCCACCATTTATGTAGGTAGATGTCATCCAATAAACTGGAGACCCAGATACAACAAAAATAAGGTGGTAAATGAATTTCCTCTCCCTCTTCTTGTGCTGGACTCTCTCCTCCTCCTGCCCTTGGATATCAGGCTCTGTTGTTTTAGGACTACAAGACTTATGTCAGCAACTCCTAGATTCTCAGACTTGGCCTTTGAGAATTACACCATCAGCTACACTAGTTCTGAGGCTTTCACACTTGGAACTGGACCACCATCCTGGCATCCCAGGGTCTCCAGCTTGCCGAAGGCCTGTCGTGGGACTTCTAGCCTCCATAATTATGTGAGCCAACTCCCCAATAAGTCCCTTATAACTTCTCTCTCTTCTTCTTCTTCTCTTCCTCCATAAATACGTGTGTGTGTGTGTGCGTGCGTGCGCATGCACGTGCATCGCATGTATACTTGTTCTGGATACACAGAAACAATACATCCAGAACAAATAGGATATACATATACAATAGGATACACATATACATATCCTATTGGCTCTGTCTCTCTGGAGAATGCTGACATGCCCAAAGTAGGGAGCCCAGTGTAGAGTTTCTACAACCCAGATCTGGAGTAAAGCCGAGGGTGGTAAGAGAAGAAGGTATGGTTTGAATGGCATAGACTCTCACTGTTCTAATTGGGATTTAGTGGGTTTTATTGAATAAATTATTTCCCATCTGCTGTGTGCCCTTAGGATAATTACCAGAGATTTTAATTTCTTTAAAAAAATGTTTTTACCACCTAATTGGTGGTGTGCTAGACCCTGTCTCTGACAAGTTCCTTTCTCTACCACTCAGCTCGGGAAGTACTGCCCCTTTCTATTAATTCTTATTAATTATGAAAGATGCTATATATCATAACAATCATATATTTGTAGGAAACATTTTCCAAGTTTCTGTTGTAATTGTAATTTTACAGTCCATTATAAAAAATACATTTTTTTGCTTGGTTTATCATATTTTAGATTGAATGACAAATTAAAGATATATAACAATATTCTTTTTATTATTAATACAAATATTATTGTTATTTTGCTGATTATTGGCTTTAATGAAAATTAAGTTCTTCATACTCTCTGCATCTCCTTATTCCCTGTGTGCTCATCTCTTAAAGGATTTAGTATGTATGTGTGTTGATGTATATGTATACGGTGGCAGGGGCTGCAAGAGAGTCCTCTGTTTATTTAATGTTTTCTAGGTGGTAGAACTGAATTAAATCCTATTATCATTTTAGTTAATTTTTGCAATTATATGAGACAGAGATTATTGCTCACACTTATAATATTGGTGATTAAGTGAGAAGACACATCTAAAAGGTTCTTCCTTGGTGCTTTACTAAACATTAGTTTTCTCACTACTTTTTTTTTTTTTTTTTTTGAGAAGTAGTCTTGCTGTCGCCCAAGCTGGAGTATAGTAGCATGATCTCGACTCACTGCAACCTCTACCTCCCAGGTTCAAGTGATTCTCCTGCCTCAGCCCTCCCAAGTAGCTGGGATTACAGGTGCCCACCACCTCACCTGGCTAATTTTTGTATTTTTAGTAGAGACACAGTTTTGCCATTGTTGACCAGCCTGGTCTTGAACTCCTGACCTCAGGTGATCTGCCCGTCACAGCCTCCCAAAGTGCTGAGATTGCAGGCATGAGCCACCACTATATTTTAAAAATATTTTTCATTATCTTCTAACTTAAGATAGGTTATTACTATTTAACTTTTTCAATTGTATTTTCAAGTTCATTAGTTTTATATTTTATTTCAAATATATTTATAACAATACTGAAAACATAATAAAGACCAAATAATTATGTGTTTAAGAGAATAAAAGTATGCATAATTATATTCAAATAGAGAGTACTTCCAAAACCTGATATTTGTATATTATTCTTGCATATGTATTCTCTGCATTTTTGCTGCTTCTGATCTTTTCCTTGAAGAAACAATTGATCTAAATTCCGCACAACCTTCAATGGCCTAACTAAATTTATCACCCACACCAGATTTCTACTAAATAGTTCCATTTGAACTCATCTCTTCTCTCTCTGAAGTTCTGTCCTTATTGAAGTGTTACATTTAATTTGCCTGTGCTTTGTCTGACTAATTTTATATTAAATCTTGAAGGTATTACTTATATCTGCTACTTCCTTTTACCCTTCCATCACTCCTAGGAAAGTGCTAAATACACAATACAGAGTTCATTTATTTTCCTTTCCTTGTTGTTTGCCTTAGGATGAAAGAATAGTTAGTGTAGGAAATATCATTATTTTATTTTTATACAAGAAAATTGTCACAAAGCAAAGTTGTTTGGCTATACTGAGATAATCCCAGATGTTAGTAGGAGGCATATATAAAAGCATGAGAGAAATGCATATTTTTTAAAAAAATAAAATTGATCCTAAGGTAAAATTTAAATTAGCAAAAGAAAATAGACCTAAATAGAGTGAAGAACTTAAGAGAAGTATCTAAAATGACTGGAACTGACTTAAAATCTGTTGGTGAAATATGGCCAACAAAAGTACTATATAAAAGGAATAAAATTTTTAAATACCAATTTTTTAAAGCTACTGGTTTTATTTTGTTTTTTTTTGGTATTCGAATTCAAATACAATTATCAAATACAAAATTCAAATACAATTATCTCTGTGCAATATCTTCATTCCTTCCTCTACAGCTTCCTAATTTCTCAGTACTAATACTAAGAGAATTTATCACACTTCATAGTTAATCTGATCCTACCTTCTGCAACCCTATTGATCTAGAAAGTAGGAATGACTGACCTGGCTGACTAAAAAAAATCACATTTAGTCATTAAACTCTACTTAGACCTTCAGAAGTTGCAAATACATACCTACCCAGATAGAGATGTGAACCATATCCAAATGCCTACATTCAACATTAGAGAATCTCCATTACTCTTTATACTTTTATTATTTATGCAGATGTCAGCTCGCCACAAGATGGTACATTTTTTGAGTACCGGATCATGTTTATTTATATATGTGTGTCCAGTATATCACACAGTCTCATAGCATATTGTCTCTAGAAGACAGGTTCTTAAGTAAGTCATACTTAAGTTAAAACTATAGTTCCTCTGTTTACTGGTCGTATTACTTTGAGCTATCTACTTAAACCTCTTTTGCCTTCAAATTCATCCTGAATAAATGGGCAAAATAAAAACATTATTTTCTTGGTTTACTGAGAGGATTAAAAGAGATCATACACACAAAACAGTGATACAGGATGAAATCCAAGAAAATTCTGTTATTAATACTATTGTTATGTTTTTGTTGCTGAAATACAGTAGGAAAATAGATAGTTATAGTTAGTAAGAAACTCTTGTTATTACATGATATTAATAATTACTAGTTTAAAAATAAATAAAATACAGAAGTAATGTCAGCAAGATGGCAGATTAGGAGGTCCCTAGCTCACATCCCCTTGACAAACAACAATCTGGCAGCCATCCATGTATGAAATTGTCTTTGTGAGAGCTTTGAGATCCTAGTAAGAGATTGTAAAACCCTAAGCAAGCCTGAGTGAGGAGAGCCATTTTGAGAAGGCAGGGGTCCACTGCTAAGCCTGCCCAACAAGGTCCCAGCGGCATACTGAAAGCAACTCCTTCTCTTATAGTTTTGGATTCTGCCTCGTCTGGAATGGTTCTGTGAGAAGCCCCATATGCCACACCTGTTCATGCCTCTGGTAGCAAGCTAACGAACCTTGAACCTGATGGCAGATCCTAAAGTAGTCCTGTGACCCAGCACCAGCCCTACTCTACTGTGGAACAGAATCAGTGTGGAAAATCAGGGCCCCAGAAATACTGTGGCCCCAGAACCAGGCCTGTTAACCTTGGTCTGGCTATGGACTCTGAAACCGCCCTATGACTTGGTTCCAGCCATGCTCCACTGGGGTCCAGATGCAGGCTTGCTCAACCATGGTTGCAAGAGGGAACATGCCTTTTAGAACCCCTGCCAAGAGGCCTGCTGGTCTTAAACCCAACGGCAGAATCTGAAGCAGCCCTGTGACCTAGTTCAGCTTCTCTAACATGATTTCAGGGGAAGTCCTGCTTAGCCACAGACTTGCCCAGGGAGATACCTAATGAGACCTTCTTAGAGATCCAGTAGGAGTTATAACCATCTCTGCCCCGACACTGAGCTCACCATCTGTAATCTTGGCTGCAGACCTGGAAGTGATCTCATGACATGGCACACATCCTGCTCCACTGTGTTCCTGGAGGAAATTCAATTCTCTCAATGATGCAGCAGGAATAATGCTAACCCAAGCCCCTGTAAAAGACCTGCCAAGAGTGGGCCTAGCTACAGCCACATGACTTGGCTCCAGTATCACTCTACTGCAATCCAAAGGCAGTCCCATATACCCAGGGACCCAGGAGGATAAGGCTGAATCCAGTCTGTAAAGATAGGAAGAGATGTTTACTCCTTTAATTGCAAAGACATCAACACAAAGCCACATAGGTCATGAAAAATTAAAAACAAAAACAAAATAAATAAACAAAAACCAGAGAACTGCCAAAGGCAACCACTAAAACTCTAGTAATGACCCACAAAAATAAAAATCTATGAATTTCCTGAAGAAAAATTTCAAATAATTATTTAAGGAAGCTCAGTGAGCTACAAGAAAACACCGATTGACAACTCAAGAAAATAAAACATTAATAAAATAAGTTCAGTAGGCTGAGTGCAGTGGTTCACACCTGTAATCCCAGGATTTTGGGATTCTGAGGTGGGCGGATCATGAGGTCAGGAAATAGAGACCATCCTGGTTAACATGGTGAAACCCTGTCACTACTGAAAATACAAAAAATTAGCCAGCTGTGGTGATGTGTTCCTGTAGTCCCAGCTACTCAGGAGGCTGAGGCAGGAGAATCTCTTGAATCTGGGAGGCAGTTGCACTGAGCCAAGATCATGCCACTGCACTCCAGCCTGGGTGACAGAATAAGACTCTGTCTCAAAAAAAAAAAAAAGTTCAGTAAAAAATAGTAATAATTTGAAGGAACTGAATAGAAAATATGGAGTTGAAGAATACGATGAAGAGAATTAAAAATGTAAACAGACGGATTCAACAGCAGACTCAGTCCTTCAGAAGAAAGAACTTGTAAAGTTGAAGACAGGTCATATGAAATCCAGTCGGAGTAGAAAAAAAAAATGAAAAAAGTCTATGAAATTTGTGAGGACTACCAAGTGAGCAAATATACACATTTTGAAAGTTTGAGAAGGAGAAAAAAGAGAGAGAGGACAGAAAACTACATAAAGAAATAATGGCCCAAAGTATCTCAAGTCTTGGGAGGAATTTGGACATCAAGACCCATGAAGCTCTGTTGATCCTAAACACTGATCATAACTGATTGCTCATAATCAATCATTGTTGATCATAATCATTGGGGAAAACTGAAAACTTTCCTTCTAATATTTAGTATAAGGCAAGGATACTCACTCTCATAAGTTCTATTCAGCATAGTACCAGATGTCGTAGCAGGAGTAATTAGATAAGAAGAAAAATGAAAGAAATCCAAGGAAAAAGGAAGAAATAAAATGATCTCATCTTAAATATGATGATTAAATATGTAGAAAGCCATAATAACTTAGCAAAAAAAAGCTAATAAAATATTCATTAAAATTTCAGGATACAGAATCCACATGCTAAAATCAGTGGCTTTTCTATACACAAACAATATTACCAAAAATGATATTAGGAAAGCAATTTCATTCAAAATAGCAATGAAAGGAACTAAATACTTAGGAATAAACTTAACCAAAGTGAAAGACTTGAACACTGAAAACTGTAGAATGTTATTGAAGAAAATTGATGGAAACATAGATAAATGGAAAGGTATTCATGGACTGGAAAAATTAATATTGTCAACTATTCCATACAACTCATAAAGATCTACAAATTCAATGCAATGTCTGTCAAAATTCTGACAGCATTCTTTACAGAATTTGTTTTTTAATCTTGAAATTCATATGGAATTACAATACACCTGGAATAGCCAAGCAATTCTGAGAAAGAAGAGCAAAATGGAAGACATTATTGTTCCTTTTTTCAAAATATAATACAAAGCTATAGTAACCAAAACATTATGGCAATGGCATAAAAACAGACACACATAATATAGAACAACAACAAAAAATAGCATAGAAATAAACCCACACATCTACAATCTACAGATTTTCACAAAGGTCCCAAAACACATAATAAGGAAAAAATAAATGTGATTCAACAACTTGATATCTACAAGATATTGGTTTGGCCAATATCTTTTTTTTTTTTTTTTTGTATGTCACCAAAAGCAAAAGCAACAAAAGCAAAAAAAGAGAAAATTACATCACACTGAAATAATTCTTCACACAACAAAGGAAACAATTAACAGAGTAAAAAGGCAAACAATGGAATGGGAAAAAATATTTGTAAAGCATGTAACTGCTAAGGAATTAATATCCAAAATACATAAACACTCAGACAACTCCAAAGAAAAACAACAATAAAATATTTCTCCCTGGTTCCACCAAAAAGGAAAAACGAAAGAAAAAAAATCAAACCAAATAATTTGAATTAAAAATATTCTAAGGATCTGAACATACATTGCTCAAAACAAGACATAAAAATGACCAACAAGTTTATGAAAAGGTAATTGAAATCGTTAATCTTCAGGAAAATGCCAATCAAAACCATAATGAATTATCACTTCATGTCTATTTACAGTGAGTGTTATCAAAAAGACAAAAGGTAAGTGTTGGCCAGAATGTGGAGAAAAGTAAACTCATGTATGCTGATGCTGGGAATGAAAACTGGTACAACCATTGCAGGAAAGTGCAGAAGGTCCTCAAAAAATCAGAAGTAGAACTACCAAATGGTCCAGAAGTCCCACTTCTGAGTATATATATCTAAAGGAAATGAAATCAGAATCTTAAAGAGATACCTATACACCATGATCTTTGTGGCATTATTCATAATAGTCAGGATATGAAAACAATTTAAGTGTCTGTAAATGTGTGAATAGGTTAAAAATATGTAAAGAAAGTATAGCATGTGCACAAACACACAATCACACACACACAATGTTTTCATTATCCAAATAATAACTATGTGAGGTGATGGATATGTTAATTAGCTTTATTGTGGTAATCATTTTGCAAACTATTCATTTATCAAAACATCACATTGTATACCTTCAATATATACAATTTTTATTTATCAATTAGCTCTCAATAAATCTAGAAAAAATAAATTCTTTGAAATATTTCCTTTTTAGATTCAAAGCTTTATGGGTTTAATAAATGTTTCATGACCTCTTATGAAAACTAAAATTAAGTAAACAAGTTAGAAAAAACTAAAATAAGTATTCATCATGATTGATAATGAATCTTAAACAATGGCATTTTATTAGCATAAGAAAATTGTTTATAATGGCATAATAGATTAACATAAATCACAAAGTAAAATCAGGAAATAACTTTTTTTGTCTGACATAGGGAATTAGAATTGTTGTTTTATTAATGATGTGATACATTGTTAACATCTCTGAGAAATAATTTCTCCCAAAACCTCAATTCCATATTCTTTCTGAGTTGACATTGCATAAAAATTTCAAAGGTTTTCCTTAGGCTTTTTCTTATTACTTAAAATGTTGATGGACATTTAGTCACCAAAGTACATACTTCTTTGCTTCAAACCTGGAAACACATACAAAATAAAACTAAAAACTGTTAACCAATAAAAATATAACTGCAATGAAATAAGTAGTCACCGAAACCAGAGTAGATTTAAGTGTTTTAATTGCAACATTAATGATATTTCAAACTGTCTCTTCTACTTCAATTCAAAAGCACTGGCATGAGCAGCATTTGCCCTTGATGAAGTTAGACCTATTTGGGGCATCATTGGAAATGTCTGATTGTCCCAATGAGCGGTAACATAATAACACAATTTGGTTTATCTTACAGGCCTAGCCAGATGCACCAGCAGACTGGGTAGCAATCTGCATTAGTTAATTTCCAGAGGACAGATATACTATGAGATTTACTCTTCTAACAAAATTTTAAGCGGTCAAGGCAGTATTTTTAAACGATAGGCATAAGTTTCTATAGCAGATCTCTAGAACTTACTCATCTTGCATAAGTGAAAATCCATACTCATCGAGCAGCAACTTCTGGTTACCCTCTCCCACCATCCCCTGGAAAACACTTTTCTCTCAGTTCTATGGGTTCTATGAAGCATCTATTTTAGATGTTTCATATAGGTGGAATCCTACAGTATTCGCCCTTCTAAACTGACTTATTTCCTGATCATACTGTCCTCCAGGTTCATCCATGTCGTGTATGGCAGGATTTCTTCTTTTTTTTAAGTCAAAATAATGTTCCATTGTATGCGTGTACCAATCGTCTTTATTCATTTACCTGATGGACCTGGAGTTGGTTTTCATATCTAGGCAATTGTTAATAATGCTGCAATTATTCTGGACTATAGAAATCTTTCAGATTCTGATGTTTTAATTTTTCTTTGTTTTGGAGATATCTCCAAAACAAAGAAAAAGAAATATATATATATATATATATATATATATACATATACATATACCCTGATGCTGGATTGGTAGATCATATGGTAGTTCTACTTTTCATTTGATGAGGAACGTTCTTACTGTCTTCCATGGTGGATGTACCATTTTGCATTGCCACCAACAGTGTACAGGCGTTCCAATTCCTCCACATCATCACCAACACTTATCTCTGTATTTTTTAAATCGTACTCATGCCAACAGATGTAAGGTGGTATCTCACACTTTTGTTTTGCATTTCCCTGGTGATTCGTGATCATCTTTTTACATCTCTACTTCTCATTTTTCTTTTTCTAGAGATGTCTACTCAAGTCTTTTGCACATTTTTAAATTAGTTATTGCTTTTCTTTTCTGTTGAGTTGTAGGATTTCCTCATATATTCCTCATTAATTTTTACATGCTTTGCAAATATTTTCTCCTATTCATTCATTTTAGTTAATTTTAATTTAAATAGCTACATGTGTCTAGTGATTCCCTTATAGCACAGAACAGCTTTAGAGTATTAACTGCTAAACTGGTCATGAAATGCATGGGCTTTAGAGCCAGACTGTCTGAATTCAAATCTCTATTTCTTTACTTACTAGTTTTTTGACTCTTATGTGCCTCAGTGTCCTATTCTATAAAAGGGGGATAACAATACTATTTACCTCATTAGCTGTTATAAAGACTAAATGCATTGATATATTTAAAAAGCACTTAACAGAGTGTTTGTGTTTATTATGAGGGTAATGATCAAGCATCTGTGTTCTTTGGTAGTGAGGAGAAAAGAAAGAGACAAGGTATTATGGAGACCACCGGGTAAGGAGCACTGGGCACTTTGTAGGTTCATCCTAGAACTGGCCTTTCAATTGCTGAAGCATTATTTTGCTTATGGGTTCAAAGAGGTCTTTGAAACAGTCACTGAGAATAACAACTGAGACAGAGTTTTCCACAACTAAAGTTATACTGGATAAATACACTGTCACACAGAGGAAAAACTAGAGATTTAAAAAATCACAGAAGCCAAATTCATCATCATATGTCTTGTGAGATATTTTATTGCTAGGCTGCCTATATGATAAATTGCCAAAAGAGAATGATAATAGTAACTTTTAGAAATTTACTTGAAATAATAAGAAAATGTGCAAAAGAAAAGAATTCCGTGTTGGCTAAATGAACACAGTCTCAAGGGTAAATTCAACCCTATGTGACAGCAAAATTGAAAATCCCTAACCAAATGAGCTCCTCCTCTCAGCCTGGTATTCTCCAGGAGAATAAAGTGCTATCAGTTAGAAATTCAGTTGTGTAGACATAATTCTTATTTTAATATTTGAATAGCCTTCAGAGGACAAAAGAACCTTTAAGTCATTTGTCTTCTGCTTTGAATCAGTTGAGACTTTTTTTTTCCTTAACCCCTACTTGAGACTAAATCACTAAGAAGACAGAAATTTTGTAGGGACCAGAGAAGAGATTCAAGCATAATTTAATTGCAGGATCTCTTTTAAGGGAATGAAAACACTTTAACTCTTTTGTGTTGGTGTTGTGCATCTAAGATGAGGAAAGAAACGTGATTTTGGAAATGGTCAAACCCACTTAGAAATGAAGTATCGTATTCAGAAAACAGCCAAATGAGACAATTGTGCTTTGATAAAGCAAATTAAAGAGTGAAAGTACAATTTCTGTGAAATATAACAATAATAGGCCATTATAATGTAATATAATTCCTTTACTTATCACTCCTTATTTTTCACTAGACAAAATTCCAGGCACTCCTTACGGGATTGCTCCATTGCTACACCTCTGTTTAGCCTTCCCTCTTACTCTCCCCAAGTCCATCTGACAAACCAAACCAATGTCTCTCCTTTGTGTTTCTATGCACCGTTGCACATAATTTTCCAGAAGTATTCACCAATATGAATTTAGTTCAGAGGCTCCCCCATGTTTTCAATTCATGGAGGCTTTCATGACTCTTACTTATTTTCATGGCACCCCTGGACCAAAAGAAATCTCTGATAGTTGTGCTTATTAAGTAATTAGATCCAAATCACTTAAGAAGTATCTATGCCCTAACACATAGTAACCATCAGGAAAACAATGACATAAAGAAAAAGTAATATTTTAATTTAACTTTTAAACAACAAAATTACTTATGAATGGTATGTGTTTGCCTATTGGGCGCTGAACAACTTCTCAAATATTAGAATCAGACTGAACAATACCACCTTCCTTTTCTGTTCTATATCGACTTCCTGTGCAGTTCTTGATTTTTGTCACAGCACACTGTGAAGACCCAACTGAGCAAGGTATGATGTCACTGAAAGGAATATGCAGGATATGATATCGAAATTGTGAAGCACTTTGATCTAGTACTTCCAGCAGTACAACAAATATTGAACATCTCTTTCCCTTGAAATGTTAAAGTACATCATGTATCCCTTGTGACTTCACTGGAGAGCTGTGGGACACCTCATCCCACAGGTTGTGAATCACTACTTCAGGTATTTTTTAAAATGTATACCATTTCCCCCAGAGTATGAACATCTTGAAGACAGGAATTGTGTCTTATTTGCAGCTTGCGTTTGAAACTTGCCACACTGTGAATCACCTAAACTGCTAAATCAATACATCATTTCAGATGAGTAGAAACTAGAATGTTTTTTAGTTTGTATTGCTGCAAGAGATGATCCACGAGAACTGAACTATTGCCTACTGCTAATGACCCAGAGAATATTGTCATTGATTTGGTGTACAAGAAAAAGCCAGAAAATGACACAGTATGAAAATGGGCAACCCAACAGAAGGTTTCTAAGTGACTGGCTGGAGAGGAAACAGTGGACACTGGAGACCGAATGGCCACTTCCTGCAGAGTTTGGCCCAGACAAAAGAGTACCTTTTCTTACACAATAAGGATTGTGTACCCAGTGGCAGAAAAGATCTCAAAGTAAGACCAGGTATGTTTCACAGAGTGGTGTCTTCCCTCTGAATGCTGACGGAGACCTGGCTGGAATCCTTTATTCTAGGGGCCCAGATGGACCCTCACCAGTAAGTTTCTTGCTAGTTGCTGGGAGACTTCTGGTGATTATATTCATAGTTTATCACTTTTCATCTAGATCTTACATTACTAATGTTTTAAACAGTATTTTCTAAATTATTTTCTGAAGAATGTTACTGTGTTCCAGAAGATGATAATAAGATGCCAGGAAACCGAGGTCATATCTATATACATTTAAGAAACACAGCATGCCCAAATTCAACTCTTAGAGATAAGCAATAAATATCAGCCTACTGAAAGCTCTGAGAAGTCCTGAATTAATTCAACATTCAACTTTATTCAGGACTTCTCAGAGATTTAAAACATATTATTTTATGTTAAAATATATGATTTAAAATGTAGACAAAACATAATAAATATTACTAGTATAATAAATATATATTATTGAGTGCATAATAGGTGTTGGGTTGGCAAATATTTTTTCAATAATGGGTCAGAGAGTAAATATTTTTGGCTTCATCAGTCTCATACAGTCTCTGTCATGTATCTCTCCTTGGTTTTGTTTACTTGATTCATAACCACTTAAAAATTTTAAAAACATTCTTAACTCTCAACCTCAAAACAGTTCAATAAATAGAAAATTCAGCAGCAAGCAATGTAACTCTCTACTCACATGGAACTTATATTCTTACATTACATTCCTATTCACATTCCTACATTTTTGGGAGAGAAAGAAATTAGCCAATTTGACTTAAAGTGAGAAACATTCAAATCTTTTTTTCACTTGAACATTTGACTCCATTGTAGAAATATTAATAGGCCTAATTTCAGTACTATTGTTTCTCCAACAGAGAAGCCAGAGACTAGGGAGAGAAAAGAGGAAGTGGCCAGCCAATGAAGCAGTCAATAAAAACAACATTTTTCAACTAAGTTTGCCATCTTACAAGGGCACAGTTCTTGGTACCCCTGGACAATTACACTGGCAACATCAGAGATCACTGATCACAGACTATCATAACAGATATGACAATGATGAAAAAGTCTCAAATACTGTGAGAATTACCAAAATGTGACATTGAGAAACAAAGTGAGCACATACTGTTGGCAAAACAGCCCCGAAAGATGTGCTCGATGCAGGGTTGCTAGGAACGTTCGATTTGTAAAAAATCCGACCCCTGAAAAGTTCAGTTATGCAAAATGCAATAAAACAAGGTATGCTTGTATAAGTATTATAACATTTACCTGTAAATGCTATTTAAAAAGTCTGTTTAATGGACAAAAGTGAAAGGACGTTGTTTCACATTTGTATTATCAAGGATGGAGTTTCTGAGAACTGAACTTGAGTGGTACCCTGAATGAAGTGAAGGCTTGAGCCACACAAATGTCTAGAGGAAGGAAAAGAAGAGTCCTAAGGCACTTCAGTGCTAAAGGACAAAAAAGGGGCCATGGTAGCTAAAGCAGAGTCCATAGGGTTTGAATAGTTAAAAAGAAAAAAAGAATGACCAGAGAAATAATCAGAGGTAAATCAAGTCTGGCTTTGTAGAAGATAGTAAAGGCTTTGAATTTCATTCTGAATATAATAAGAAAGCTTTGGATGGATTTGAGCAGAGTGACTCATCTAATATTTATTATAGAAAGGTCACTCTTACAGCCGTGCAAATACATGGAGGAGCAGGAGGCAAGAATTGAATCACAGAAACAATAGAAGCTTGGGTGGTAGTGAAAGATGTGTTAAAAACTTGATTGGACTTCTAATGTATTATAAAGAATAAAATATATTATAAAAACAAAATATTCCAATTAATTGAAAGTAGATTATAAGAGAGAGAGGCATCAAAGATGTGTTTTGCACAATCAATGAGATGAAGATGACATCAACTGCAATTGCTTTGCAGGTCAGAAACTCAGTGTTAGGTGAGTGAAGCTTAAGATGCCTGTTGACATGCAAATGTTAGGTAAATCAATAGACTTAGAAACTTGGAATTAACCATGGGTCACTATGAAGATATGTATTTGGGAAGCAGCAAGTATTCAAAGATATGATACTTAGTCACTACTTAGAGAGTGAGTATTAGACAAACCAGAAGTCCCTGGATGAAAACCTGGGATATCGTTTAAGGGTCAGGAAGACAAAGAAAATTCAGCAAAGGTAACTGAGAAAAAAATAAAATTAGGTACTGTCAAAAGAAAAGAAGGAAGTTTTAAGAAAGAGGCAGTAACTAATTTAAAAGAAAAATCCTGTGAAATATCTATTCACCCCTAGTTTCTAGTTGTGTTAGTTTTCTAGGGCTGCTGTAATAAATTACTACAAACTGGGTGGCTTAAACAACAGAAATTTTTTGTCTTATAGTATTGGAGTTTGAAAGTCCAATACCAAGGTGTCAGCAGGTTTGATTGCTTCTGAGGCTGTGAGGGATAATCTGTTCTGTGCTTTTTTTTTATAGCTCCTGGTGGTTTGCTAGTACTGTGTTCCTTGGCTTGCAATGCATCACTCAAGGTCAGCTTTCATCCATGCATAGTATTCTCCCTGTGTGTCTGTCCAAATTTCCCCCTTTATGGAAGGACAGCAGCCATATTGGATTAAGGAAGTAGATGCAGCATGACCTCATCTTAAGTGTCCCCCTAACAACCCTATTTCCAATTAAGGTCATTTTCAGAGGTACTAGTGGTAAGCACTTCAACATGTGGAACTTAGTGGGACACAATTCAACACGTAACATGACTTTCATATGTAATATAGTTTAGAAGTAGCTGGTTTGGACGTATTTAACAAGTCCAACACTTGGGAAATATGCTACTAAAATTTTTTCCATTATACTACAATTGATATAATATATTTGGATATTGATGTTTTCTTTCTGTTAATGGAAGATAAGCTGATTCTGAAATCATTTTAACAAAACCTCTGGTATTTCTTATTTTACTTTAAATCGAGGTTGGGTCAATATATCTACATTGAAATTTCCTCAGATAACCAAAATATCGGACATTGAGAAATAATCTAGGACATTCTGGAATGTTTTATGAGTATAAATGTTTTGATGAACATTTGTGTAGCCATAATTATTAAGATACTCTTTCTAACTCAGGAGCCCCCATTTGCAATATTGAGAATGAGCTATGTACTACAAAGTCTAGAGTTAATTTCCAAAGGTTCAGAATAGAATATATTCATACAAATCTCTAGAAATGGGCTGGACGAGGTGGCTTACGCCTGTAATCCCAGCACTTTGGGAGGCCAAGACGGGCCAATGACCTGAGGTCAGGAGTTCAAGACAAGCCTGACCAACATGGAGAAATCCTGTCTCTACTAAAAAGACAAAATTAGCCAGGCGTGGTGGCACATGCCTATAATCCTAGCTACTCGGGAGGCTGAGGAAGGAGAATCACTTGAATCCGGGAGGCAGAAGTTGCGGTGAGCCCAGATCATGCCATTGTACTACAGCCTGGGCAACAAGAGCAAAACTTTGTCTAAAAAAAAAAAAAAAAAATCCAAAAAAATCTCTAGATATGGCATTTCAAAATGAAACCTTGATGCCATTCGGTTTGTTATAATTTCTTTTCTCTGTACAAATACAGTTTCATCAAAAAAAAAGATTTAAGAAAAAATGAATCTCTGGTTAATGAAGGCCCTATTTGATTTTAATAATTCAAACCAATTTTTATGCAGTTATATTTAATTCATATTGAGGCATTTTATTAAATGTTTAAAGAAAAAATCTCAAATTTTAAAACTTTAAACCATAAAACAGCTCATCATAGAACATATTGTATTATTTTTGACACTTGTGCTCATTAAACACAGAATTGGCAAACAATTTTGGAAACTGTATCATATATGAGTTAAGACAACAACCTAAGTTATTGTCAGTAAAACAAATTCTACTTCCTAATTCAATAAGCCTGGAGAGAAACTAAGTCTCCTTAGTCACTTCACTAAAGAAAAGACAAACAATGACACCTTGTGGCTAAAAACCTTCTTCCATTTTTGATGATTTTGAGTTTCCAAGACTTGATATGAAGTTGTAGCTTTTCTAGATGAATACACTGCATTAGGTAAAAGAATTGTAAATACATAATAAAATTGAACATACATATTCAGTTGGTATACTAATGAGATTAGATTTAAAAATAAAATTAATTAGAATAGCTCTGGTTTCCTTTTCACATGAAAGTAACATTTAATGTGATTCAAAACTAACTACCTAAAATAAAATCATAAAAACAAATTAGAAATGAGCATTTTAGTGTCTAGTAATGTATTTAGTATGAATTTATATTGGTAAATTGGATAAATTAACAACCCAAATTCCTCCTATAGATTGATGATTCAGTTAATAGAAACCATTATCACAATGCTCATATCTGAAACATCCAAAAAGATAATTTCTAAGACATAGTTCTTTGATCAAGACTCAAAAACATACAACAAAAGGAGAGGGGAAAAACATAATTTTTTTTTTTGAGAGGGACTCTTGATCTGTCACCCAGGTTGGAGTGCAGTGGCATGATCTTGACTAACTGAAATCTCTGTCTCCCAGGTTCAAGCAATTCTCCTGCCTCATCTGGGACTACAAGCATGCGCCACCATGCCTGGCTAATTTTGTTTGTTTGTTTGTTTGTTTGTTTGTTTGTTTGGTAGCGATGGGGTTTTACCATGTTGGCCAGACTGGTCTCAAACTCCTGACCTCAAGTAATCCGCTCACCTCAGCCTGCCAAAGTGATGGAATTACAGGTGTGAGCCACCCGTAATCATTAACTTTTTTTCAAACAGTTCTGTCATCTGCCATAAATACTTATGGTCCCATCATATTTATTCAATATACTAAAAGACTAAAGAGAAAGATGTTTTGTTTTTTCATGATTTCTTTAATTTCTCAGTCTGGATTTAAGGCATTTTTATATGTCAAATCATTATTTAGGAGACATATTAAAACCCATCATTTTCTCACAGGAAGTGTTAAAATAAATAGAAAGTTTCAAAAACTAGTCCTTACATTTTTTAGATAGAAGTAGCTGGGGATAAGTGAGAGTCATGTAGATTTTCCTATGTTTGTTAAGATCCAATTGTTGTCTTATAATGCTTCTGGTCAAAATCGTATAAATGCTTCTTAGAACCATTTCCTGAAAAAAAAATTCCCCTCATCCTTTTAGTTTTGACAATTTTCTTTGTCCATTAGACCTGTGATTTTATTGTAAACTACATCAAATCATTGGTGGAGCAAGCTGGTTAGGAAAACAAATTTAAAAATAAAGTAAAGGATGAAATGAGTAATTATAGCCAACTCCTACGGAAAAATTACTGCATGAAAGGCAGTATTCTGACTGCTTTATGTAATTTAACTACATTTTTCCTTTAAAAGGCTGTATGTATTTGGTAGATACTATTCCCATTTTATAGGTGAGAAAACTGGGGCACTGATAAAGTATCTCCCCTAGGGTTGCAGAACTACTGAGTAGCAGTTCTAGGATTCAAACACAGGCAATTTCTAAAGACTGCTATCCTGATTCAAAAGGATAGGGAAATACTCTTGGTTTCCAAACTTGGAGACAGTTCAGAGATAGATGCCAGTCATGGTTCAAACTGGAGACCTCAGACAAGCTACTCAGCATCCATAAATCTCTACAGGCTTAAATGTAGCTTAGCAATATATGCATTTTTCAAGAATTCCAGGATTCACTGAGCTATCTGGTAAAGCTTTTGCCAGAATACCACCATCAAATTGCTTATAAATTGTTTGCTGAGGGGAATACAGAGTTCAATTAAAATGAATTCGTCCCTGTGTTTCAGTTGGAAGTCTTAGGCTTCTAGGGAACAACCATGGTTTGATTCCTCAGGTATCATGATCATTTTACAAATGAAATACCACCTCTGAGAAAAATAAAATGGAATATTACATTCTAAGTTGTTTTGCCCCACCACAGTGTCTTTTATTGCTCCAAGGCCAAATGCCCAAAATATTATCTAAGGAATATTCATTTAAACGTCTTGATTTATAAATATATATATATATATAAATATATATACACACACATATATATATACAGTTCACCTGATATTTAAAAGAGTCACAAATCCTACAAATTACTGTATTTACTCTGTGGAGCCTGGGGAATTTAGGATTAACTGGGCAGTTGGGGTGTAGGGTAGGAGTGGAAAGGGTTAAACTAAAAAAATAAAAAGGTTTAAAATGTTTTCCAAAATTCTTGAGCATAAGAATGTTGGATTTAGTACTCTAATTAATGGGATTAGATGGCTTAAAGGAGCTTGAAAATGGGTAAAATGGAATTTTTCACAGGAGAGTAGACAATTCTAACTTCATTTACCTTAGAGTAGAAACATTACATTAACTTATCAGTATCTCCAGAGTGTTGACACAAAGTGGATCTTGTTTATACTAAATAGAATAGAGAAAAACAATTTTCAAAAACTGGGCAAGGATAAAGCTGCAGTAAGAGTCATCAGCGTTTGAAACATTCAAATGCTCCCCGAAGACTTGGCTTTAAATTTCCTATTTAAATGGAAAAACTCTTTAACAGCATCACTTTTACAGTGATACATGTCAGTTATGTAATAGGAGGATTTACATAAATGCCAAAGGTTCAGTAAATAAATTGGTATTTATACACAGCTCTAGAAATGGCATTTTGAAATGAACGCTGGGTTTCTGTTTGTCTTTTACAATCTCTCTTTCTCATACTGATCCAGTTCAATCAAAATAAAACAAGGATTCAATAAAGACTGACTCTTGTTAATGAAGGGCCTATCAATTTCAATTATTTAAACCAATCTGTTTCTTTGAAGTTATATTGAATTTACATGGAGTTATTCTATTAAATTTTTAAAAATCCTCAAACTTTAAAAATTCTTTTAAATATGCCACAGCTCACCATAAAAAAATATGAATAGACTTAGAATATAATGTGGCTTTTAGTGAGTAACCAATAATTGCAGTGGTTTTTATTGTCATTGAGTTTTAACTTGATAATTCTACAACAGAAATTTATCATCAAACTTAAAAAAAGTGGGTGTAAAAAGGGAATGAATCATTTTTAACATATTTTCATCACCTAAGTTTGCTTATCTAAAGAGATTCTTTAGTTGAAATTTTAATTGCCTGATCAAAAACTTTGGAAAGAAAAGAGAACTTTTCTTCCCCTAATTGCCTCACTGTTTAAACAAGAAAATGATAATCATTTCTTCTACATCAAACAGATGTAGATCCTTCCAGATGCTGATGGGGAATATCCTGACATACATAGAATGTCTTTAGCTAGTGAGTCATATCAATATAACAGAGTCATAATAATGAAATTTCTTCAGGTAATTTTCCATTCAAACTTGTAAAGTTACATGTGACCCCAGATTGTGTGTGTGTATGTGTGTGTGTGTGTTTAGGTGTCTAGAAATAAAGCTTTGTAGTAAGTAATAAATCAATAGAAAATTAGAATTTTGTCCATATTATATTTTAATTATTTTATTCTAAAGATTCATATTCGTAAAATTGTTGCTTACATTTTACATACTAGTCCTCATGAATGTATGCAGTCCAGGAGATGCAGGATATTTTTTTGACTCCTTCATGGGACTAGTGACAGGGGTGCCTCATTTACTCAATCCACTCCACTCAACCCCTCGCTGGAAGGAGCATGCGAACGAATGAGTGTGGGAACCAAAATGAGTGAGCGTAAGAATCGGCAGGCTGCTTCAGTACCAGCAGGAGCAAACTGTGCAGGCCCTGCGGCAGCGTGCAGATGGGGGTGCCTGCGACCTCAAGACCCCAGAGGGCATGTTACAATGCTCTCTTAACTCCGCTGTCTGCAGACAGCAGTGTGTTATTAGCTCAGTGGGCCCTTTGACTCATCACGTGGGACAGCTGCCTTCTGCCAGCAAGGGCAAAGGGCCAGTGTGATAGCCTCTTGGTGTATCCTGAATTCTTGTTTAATGCCCCAAGAAATGAGGTCACGTGGTCAAATTGAAGGCTAGTGAATGCGGAGAATTTTATTAAGCAATGAAAGCGGCTCCCAGGGAAGAGGAAAGCTAGAAAGGACATGGGGAGGGCAGGTCACTCTCCCCTGAAGTCAGGGCACCTCTCTGCCTCTCTCTTCTGAAGTCAAGTTGCCTCTTTCTGACATCCATCTACTTTTCCTCTCCACTAGCTGAGTTGGCAGGATGAGCCAAGAATCTTTACAGGCACAGGATAGGGGACAGAGTAGGCCACAGGTAAACTTGGAAAAGGGAACATTCGATTGGTAAAAAGATATTCTTCAGAAAAGGACCAATTGGGAGAGAGTGGGCACACAGGGATGGAAGTTATCACTTTGGACCACAGGTTTCAGGCTTTTCAACTCAAAGGTAAAGTTTTGCCAGAGACCCACCCCTGTCTGCTTAGAATTCCTCTGCCTCTTGTCACCATCACAGGGATTTCATACTCCTTCATTAAGAAAATGATGCTAAAATAACAAATAAAATTGCTTGGTTTTGGTATATTGGGGCTTTTCCTCACTAATATTTTTGTATAGTCTTGCACTGCCTTTTTCCAGACCCCTGAGATAGAATGTTTGATTTCTTAGTCAAATGCAATCTGCTTCCTTTACATTCTATTTAAAAATGAACATAATTAGCCAATTAGAAGAGGATGAGGGCAAATCACCTGGGATGAGGCAGCTTTAAAGTAATTGCCTAATTCAAGATAAATATGTTTTCATCATTGTGATAGGCAGTAAAGGCCCTCCCTCACACTCCTAAGATGCCTATGTCCCAATCACTGGAACCTGTGGCTATGGTAGGTTACATAGCAAAAGGGAATTAAGGTTGCTAACCGACTGCTCTTAAAATAGGGAGATTATCCTGGATTATCCATGTGTTTCCACTGCAATTACAAGGTTTCTTTTCAGTGGAAAAGGGAGCTAGAAGAGTCAGCAGGAAATGTGCCTTGGAAGCTGGTCAGAAAGCTGCATTGTGGGGATTCAGTCACCCTATCTGTCTTAGGAAGTGTAGGAAGGGCAGCATAAACCAAGGAATGTAGGTTCTCTCTACAAGCTGGAAAAGGCTAGGAATCAGATTCTCAACTTAAACCTTGAGAAGGACCACAGCATTGACAACACCTTGATTTTACCCTGGTAAAACTCATGTTAGATTTCTACCCCACAGAATTCTAAAATGATACATTTGTGTTGCAGTTAAACCACTGAGTTTGTGGAAATTTGTTATGGCAGTCATAGAAAACCAACACAAATATTAACCGAGAGGCTTTGATATACTAAGGTGAGCCCCAGGGATAGGAAGACTCAACCCAGTTAACTCAAGTGTTTCAGTGAATATATCTCATTAGGGTTGCCAGATAAAATACAGGATGTCTAAATACTTACACATTTCAGATAAACAATTCTTTAGTATATGTTTAATATTTGACACATACTAAAAATTAATCAATATATCTGAAATCCAAATTAACAGAGTATCCTGTATTTTATTTGCTAAACCTAGCAACCTTATTTCTGATTCTTATGTCTAGGAAGTTTCAGGAATTACTTCTGCTCAACAGAACTGCTCCCTGCTAACCATGCTGAAACACTTTTCTTAATTATGTTCCTACTATATTTTAGGTCTAATTTATCATGCATTGCCTGGCTTTCTTCATGATAATAGGGATGCTTGGTTTCCTGGTCATGCTATTATTGTCATGAATTGCAAGTAGGGTCAGTGGATTTTTGCTAAATGTGACAGTACTGTATTCATTTGGAGCCTCATATGCATTGTCTTTCTTGGATTTCATCCAATTTCCATTTCTCCGCTGCCAAAATACGATGTTGACTATCCAAGCACTACTTAGAACACAGTATTCAGGTTCTGACCCTGGGCATAAATATACTCCCCCTGCGTGTTTTAAATAATCTAATTTCCACAGCAGCTGTTGATTCTGCTTTGCTGAACCGTTCAGTAAATTGTGCAATAATGCTATTAAATTAGAACAAATTAGCATGCCTTCTCCCACAGCACTTTCATCTGGCTGTTAACTTACATTTATGAAAATCATGACTCATGCATAGCTGCACATTTAATAGTCCAATATTTTCTAAAATAATTACATAATTCTTTTCAATAGGTTTTTATTTTCCAAGGAATGAGTAAGAATAGAACATCTGCTTCTATAAGTCTGAAAATATATTTTCAGATCTTCCCCTTAATATATTTGGGGTTTGTTGCAGAAATGGTTTATTCCAGTGATGGGAGATTTTTAATATAGATTCTTCAGGTAGCCTTATCATATGCAATTAAATCATTTTACAAATGTGCATGATTCCCAACCATCAACAAAGTCCATTTCTGTTCATTAAGTTTGTGAATCATACTAGTTTTCTTGCTTTTTTAGAGTTTCAGAACAATTCCAAATAAAACTACACAAAATTTTCATTCAATACAAGTGCAATTTTTCACTATTTTTCCTATGTACTAAGTACGATTAGGTAATAGAGTTATAACCCTTTTTATATTTTCCTTTTGAGCAATACCAAAAGAAATGGTGGCCATTCTGATTTGAAAAGATGTATAAAACACAAATCTCTACAAACATACAACCATAAAATATCACTTTACAGATGAAGAAACCAAGACCCTAAGAAGACAAAAAGTTTGCTTAAGGATTTGTGGTGGTTGATAAGGTTAAATGGAATACAAGATAAAAATGAAAAAATTGTAAAGCAATAGCAGAATCACAAAACATTGAGAAATGAGGGTAAAATTTGCATTACCACAAAGATAAATATCTTGCTTGAAACTGCTCACAACTTTGGCACTATATGTTTTCTAGAAGATAAATAGCAAGACAAGTTACTGCCTATGCACTCTAAAGAACCAATTAAATTGGAGAGATCCAAGATGGCCGATTACTAGCAGCTCAGGATTGTAGTTCCCAGTGAAAGTGCAGAGAACAAGTGGACGCTACACTTTCGGATGAATTTTTGTTGCCCACAGACCAGGAGATTCCCAGCGGAGGAGCCCCACGGGTCACCAGTGTGACTCTTGTGGCCGGTGCGGCGGTTCTCGGTGCAGAGTAAACAGGACTGGGTGCCCTTGGTCGACGTTTGGAGCTCCAGGAAGGCAGAGTTGCCCATTCAGCTGATTGAAGATGGGACTCAGGAGGGAAGCCAGACCGGAGATTCCTGGGTAGAAAGGCACCGCGAATCTCAACACCGCTGTTTCAGCTGGCGCAGCGGGTTGCTCAGATTTCGGTGCTGGGAATCAACAAGTTGGACATCCACTCAGAGACCTAATTTGAAAGTTGGCAATTACAAAGACAACAGGTGGATAAATGCACAAAGATGGGAAGAAACCAGCATAAAAAGGCTGAGAACACCCAAAATCAGAATGCCTCTCCTTCTACAGGGGATCACATTTCCTCATCAACAAGGGAAGAAGGCCTGATGGAGAATGAGTGTGATCAATCAACAGAATTAGGCTTCAGAAGGTGGATAATAAGAAACTTCTGTGAGCTAAAAGAACATGTTCTAACCCAAGGTAAAGAAACTAAGAATCTTGAAAAAAGGTTTGACGAAATGCTAAAGAGAATTAACAATTTAGAGAGAAATATAAGTGAATTGATGGAACTGAAAAACACAATACGAGAACTTTGTGAAGTATGCACAGGTTTTAACAGTCGAATTGATCAAGCAGAAGAAAGGATATCAGAGGTCGAAGACCAACTTAATGAAATGAAACGAGAAGACAAGATTAGAGAAAAAAGAGTAAAAAGGAATGAGCAGTCTTCAAGAAATATGGGACTATGTGAAAAGACCTAATCTACGTTTGATAGGTGTACCTGAATGTGATGAAGAGAATGAATCCAAGCTGGAATATATTCTTCAGGATATTATCCAGGAAAACTTTCCTAACTTAGTAAGGCAGGACAATACTCAACTCCAGATAAGACACAGAACACCACAAAGATATTCCTCAAGAAGAGCAACCCCAAGACACATAATCGTTAGATTCACTAGGGTTGAAATAAAGGAGAAAATTTTAAGGACAGCTAGAGAGAAAGGTCAGGTTACCCACAAAGGGAAGTCTATCAGACTCATAGTGCATCTCTCAGCAGAAACCCTACAAACTAGAAGAGAGTGGGGGTCAATATTCAACATCCTTAAAGAAAAGAACTTTCAACCTAGAATCTCATATCCAGCCAAATTAAGCTTCATAAGTGAAGGAAAAATAAAATTTTTTGCGAACAAGCAAGTACTCAGAGATTTCATCACCACCAGGCCTGCTTTACAAGAGCTTCTGAAAGAAGCACTACATACAGAAAGGAATAACCAGTATCAGTCATCCCAAAAACTTACCAAAAGGTAAAGAGTATCACCATAATGAAGAATTTATATCAACTAATGGGCAAAACAGCCAGCTAGCATTAAATGACAGTATTAAACTCACATATATCAATATTAATCCTAAATTTAAATGGATTAAATGCCCCAATAAAAAGACACAGACAGGCAAATTGAATAAAAAGTCAAAACCTATCGGTATGCTGTATCCAGAACTATTTTACATGTAAGGACACACAAAGACTCAAAACAATGGGATGGAGGAAGATTCATCAATCAAATGGAGAGCAAAATGACTTATAAAGGGACTTAGACTCCCGCACAATAATAGCGGGAGACTTTAACATCACATTGTTAATGTTAGACAGATCAACAAGATAGAAAATTAACAAGGATATCTACGACTTGAACTCTGACCTGGAACAAGTAAATTTTATAAATATTTACAGAATTCTCCACCCCAAATGCATAAAACATACATTTTTCTCAGTATTACATTACACCTATTCTAAAAGTGACCACATAATTGGAAGTAAATCACTTTTCAGCAATTATATAGCATTTCACAGATTTAAATGAAATATTGGTTGGCTGTTTGTTTTTTCTTCCCTTATTCCTTCCTGTCTCCGTTGTTAAGCACAATTATTGGCAAAAAAGAGGTCTTTAATACCTATTTTTAGATTGCATTCCACCCTGAGCAATAGAGCAAGACTCCTGTTCTTCTTCTCTCTCCCTCTTTCTCTCAAAAGAAAGAAAGAAAGAAAGAAAGAAAGAAAGAAAGAAAGAAAGAAAGAAAGAAAGAAAGAAAGAAAGGAAGTCTGGATAGCAAGTCTCCTATTATTTCAATACATGAGTAGAACGGCTGGGTAGACAAAAATCAGTCTTAAGGAGAATACGGAAATAGAGCCAGGTTGCATGAGTCTCAAGGAAGTTCACATTTTTATAAGAAGTTGGGGGGCAGTAACAGTCTGGAAGTGGCAACAGGAAGAAAGGATGGCACTGAAATGACCTCCAACCCTGAGGGATTAGGGTTTGAGCAAACACTTAGCTACAATTAGAGATAACTCCAGGGGAAGTAGTGTCCCAAAGAAGAAGAAGGTTTTAGCTAAGGCAATGAGGAAGACAATTAGGAGAAGAGTAAGGAACATGGGAGGGAGGGAGGGAGAGAATGAAAGGTAGTCAGCAGAAAAGAAGTACAGAACACAAGAATGAGAGAGCAGAAGAGCGTAGGTGTGGGGAGAAGTGGGTGCTTATTTTTTGGACACTGCCCACAGGAAGTAGGGAACAGTAAAGGAAACAAAAGTAAGAAAGTTACAGAGTGCCCAAGTTCTATGGCAAGATTCCAGGTTTAAAGTTCTTGCTTTCTGCTGAGTAGTAAATGAAAGTGCATGTCTCTGGATGTGTTTGACATCCATCATTGTGATGCTCTGTATTAAGTAACACCAAATTAAGTGTGAGTCAATGTATATTCACTGTATTAGGAACCCACAAACTTCTGTTTTGCACATGATTATGTTGGGGCACAACCTAAGACATTCAGAGTAATAATAAAATCCCTGAAATAAACACGCTTCACTCCAAAGTTATGCCTTGGATAGAGGCTCTTACATACAGAATTTAAAGGAGTAATTGCTTTATGATCATACTTGACACACTAAAAAATAAGTTTCTATTCAATTTTCTCTGTGTAAAAGTTTGCCTGGTTTTATTAAAATGAAACATTAAAACTCTTGAATTCATGTTTTAGAGCCCATATGCCACAAAAATGTGGCAAATACCAGCATCACATTATCACTACATTGTAGAGATGGGGGTCTCACTACATTGCCCAGGCTGGTCTTGAACTTCTGGCTTCAAGCGATCCTCCCACTTCAGCCTCCTAAACTACTGGGAATACACATGTGAGCCACTGTACCTGGCCATTCATTCATTCATTTATCATTTATTTATTTTTCAGAACACTTTTAATTCAGAAGAGACTTCAGGGAGAAGCCTGACAATCTACAGACTTCAAAACCTCAAGAAGCTGTAAAATTAAT
Source organism: Cacajao melanocephalus (assembly GCA_963573385.1). Taxonomy (NCBI): domain Eukaryota; kingdom Metazoa; phylum Chordata; class Mammalia; order Primates; family Pitheciidae; genus Cacajao; species Cacajao melanocephalus. The sequence continues at coordinate 45,113 of CAUYLG010007867.1, read as the reverse complement.
CATCAGAGGAGATCTGAAAATCTATACTGATATCAAGCACTGTTTTTAGGCTGAACAAAATAACATCTCATGCCTATATATTGTTAATTTTGAAATATATGTAAATACTTCCATGACTAATTTTTAAAAGATGTTAAAATGGAATCTTCATATTCAAAAAGGTTAGGAACACACTGTCTATGGACTGCCCAGTTCAACCTGCCAGTCTACACACGCATCTCCTCGTCCATTACAGTCCTGACAGATCATTATCCGGATGCAACCATATGATGAAGTCACTTATTCATATAAATGGTTTGAACATTTTCCACAACATTAAGTACACCTCTTTGTAAGGAAACTCATACTTTTAGACAGCTTTCATTTTGACAAACATACTTTCTTCCCCAGAACTTCTAACACTTTAGAATTACTCAGAATTAGTTTCATCCATTTTGCACAAGACAGCCCCTGAAATACTTAAGACAGGTCACATGTCCTTTCTAAGGCTTTTCTCTCACAGTCTGTCCTTCAGTCAGGGATGTGACACAATTCCTTATTCTACCACTCTCCTTGTGCCCTTTCAGCATTTATCCATTTGTCTCTGAAAACTCTAAACACAGCACAGCACACCAGATTTGATCAGCCTGTGACAACACACAGTAGAATGATTATGTCCCCTGACCTAGACACTGTATTTCTATCAGTGTTACCTAAGTCAGGATTTTTAAAGCCTTGTAGTCAGCTAAAAAATTTAGGACTTAAGCCAGCTCTCTCCCATCTTATTTCAATAGAAGACAGTTTTCTGTAGCCAACTGTCTGTTAAATCTTACCTTGCTACTATGGGACCATTTATTCCAGTCTATAAAGGTCTTCCAGAATCTTGATTTTTTGTGCTCTAACATAGTAGCTATTTCTCTCAATTTTATGGCATTTGTAAATTTGAGAAGGTTCATTCTGTATTATAGCTTATTCATTCTTGGCACTTAAATAAATGATTTTTTCTTGTTTAAGTGACTAATGACATTACATTAGGAAGAACACTAATTTTTACATTTAGTATATCATTTACAAAATTCAAGACATTTTACCTTGCAATAGCTCTGATGAAGTCCAGAGACACTGTGCATTTGTATTTTGGTCCATCAAGCTGATCGTCATGGCCAACCAGAGTTAACAGCTGAAGGGTCACTAGAGAAGTAATCTAAAAGTGAGAGAACATTATTGTAAGAAACTATTTTAATAAGATTTTGTTTCTGAAACATAATCTTTGATAAACATACATAACTGAATCACAAAAAATGTCTGCAAAGAAAATGACAACTTTGCAATCTGGAAACACAAATTTGTACATGTTTACTAGTCTGACAACTAATACTAGTTGTCAGAGTCCTGGTTTGTTTTTTTTCCTTAGAGATATGGTCTCACTCTGTTACCCAGGCTGGAGTGCAGTGGCTTGATCACAGTTCATTGGAGTTTCAAATTCCTGGGCTCAAGTAGTCATCTCAACTCAGCCTTCCCAAGTGGCTGGGACTACAGGCACATGCCCACCACACCTAATTTTTTATTGTTTTGTAGAGATAGGGTTTCACTGTGTTGCCCAGGCTGGACTTGCATTCCTGGCTTGTAATCCTCCTGTCCTGGCCTCCCAAAGGGTCAATGATATAGGAGGGGGGCAGGAAAGTGCTGGGCAGAGAAGGGCATGGTCCCTGGCTAGAGTTCCACCCACAAGTCTGTGCCCACACACCTAGATAAGAATAGGCATTTCAGTTTTTATGCCTAAATGGTGCATTTTCCAAGACCACCCTAGCAGCCATGCCCTCATCCTATGCCTATAAAAACCTTGAGACCCTAGCAGGTAGATACAAGCGGCTAGGCGTTGAGGGGAACACACCAGCGGAAGAACACGTAAGTGACTGGACATCAAGAGGAACACACTGGCAGACACCGGCAGGCCATCTACGGTGGGATGACAGGGAGTTTGGCCAAGAGCAGCCAGAATCCAGGGGAAAACCACCTTCCCACTCCATACCCCTTGTGGCTCCCCATACATCTGCTGAGAGCTACTTCTACTATTCAATAAAAACTTGCACTCATTCTCCCAGCCCACATTTGATCTAATTTTTCAGTATACCAATGCAAGAACTCGGGATAGAGAAAGCCCTCTGTCCTTGTGGTAAGGCAGAGGGCCTAACTGAGCTGACTAACACAAGCCGCCTACAGATGGCAAAACTAAAAGAGCACACTGTAATACACGCCCACTGGGGCTTTAGGAGCTGTAAGCATTCACCCCTAGATGCTGCCATGGGATCAGAGCCCCACAACCTGCCCATCTGCATGCTCCCATTAGAGGTCTGAGCAGCAGGACACTGAAGAAGTGAGCCACTTTCCCCAGGAGGGGGCAAGGGAACTTTTCCTGTTTCTCTGGGATTACTGGTGAGCCACACTGCTCAGCCCAACCAAGAGTCCTAGTTTAAAAACTGATTCAATCAGTCCTTAAGAACCACTAGAGACAGCTTTGTTTCATTAATGACTCAGATACATGACTGCTAAACCTTTAAAAGCTGCAAATAAAGCACGTTCCTTCTCTACATAAACATTTTACAGAATTTCTATCTAAATAACTCAGAATACAAAATCTATACTCCTTTGGGAATAAAACAATTATAATATGGATTTAGGCCTTTTTTTTTTTTTTTTTTTTTTTTGATATTGAGTCTAAATTTTTAGCCTAGGCTGGATTGCAGTGGCGCCATCTCCGCTCACTGCAACCTCCGCCTCCCTGGTTCCAGTTCAAGCAATTCTCCTACCTCAGCCTCCCAAGTAGCTGGGATTACAGGCACCAGCCACCATGCCCAGCTAATTTTTGTATTTTTTAGTAGAGACAGGGGTTTCACCACATTGGCCAGTCTGGTCTTGAACTCCTGACCTCATGATCCCCCTGCCTTGGCCTCCCAAAGTGCTGGGATTACAGGCATGAGCCACTGCGCCTGGCCAGATTTAGACCTTTTTAAGAGTTGGGCAGCTGGTTAGATGATAAGAAATACATCCTTCAGACCTGGGCTTAGTCTTGCTTTAAAACTTTTTCTTTTTTTTTTTTTTTTTTCTGAGACAGGGTCTCACTCCATCACCCATGCTGGATTGCAATGGTGCAATCATGGCTCACTGCAGCCTCAACCCGTCCAGGCTCAGGTGATCCTTCCACAGCAGCCTCCTGAGTAGCTCGTACTATAGGCACATGCCACCATACCCAGCTAACTTTTTTATATACATGGGGTTTTGCCATGTTGTCCAGGCTGTTCTTGAGCTCTCAGGCTGTTCTTGAACTCTTGGGATTACAAGCGTAAGCCACCACAACCAACCATTGCTTTAAAACTTATTGCTGATCATGTACTCAAGAAAATGCCAGAGGAATTATTAGTAAAAGCAACAGTGCATTTTGTTAGGTCAAGATCAAAGTACAAAATAACATTCATATGGTCAACTACAGTATTATGTTTTCTGAAATCTAAGAAAGGAAGCTGATCCAAGAGCTGAAATTCTTTGAGCGCCCACTGTCTTCTCCTAATTTCTTATTTTTATCTCCTATAGGTCAGTAGAAAAAAGAGCCAGAAATGGCAATGAAATAAAATTTGGAGACTTAGTTACCTATAACTGCTCAGTGGCAATATGAATAATAGTTTCAAGTTATAATATCTGTAATAATTAATCATATGTCTTAGGAATTAAAAGGCTCACTTAATTTGGAACTAATACTTTACAGAGGCTAAGTAAACATCCTATGAATAGTAAACACACTTATAGCAGTAGTAATTTGCTTGGTACTGAGTACTCTATACACATTATCTCATGTTATTCCTCATGACCTTCATGTCCACAATGTAGACATTATTATACTTTTTAAATTTTTTATAGATGAGCCTTAGAGGTCTTAAGCAACTTTCCCCATATCCCAGATCTACTGGCTTAGCAAGAATTCAAGAATCCATGATCATCTTACTATACTACATTTCCCATTATAATTTTGAAGGGAAAATTGTCATGCAGTGCTCAGTCTGCTATCACTTTATTACCAAATTAAAGAGTGAACAGATAAGAGATACCTTATATAGAGTATCTTACGTAGAGGAAATCCTACATTTAGTAAATGTGAAACATTATTTCAATTGGAAAAGCAATTTATATTAATACATCAAACTATGAAGTCTGCTGTTAAAGGGCTAAGACTTTAATTTCTAATTCAATATCAATAATTAGGTTACACCTTGAAACATCTAAGTATTCTGTGTATGTTGAAAAGCATATGTATTTTACAACTGTTATGTGTTTTGTTACATGTGTCTATTGCTTTGTTACATATGTCTATTATACAAGACACATAGGTAACAAAGACATTATTCGTGTTGTTAAACCTTACATATACCATTTAAAAAATCTGCCTGATCAAAACTGAGAGATATTACAATTCTTTCATTATCATAGAATCTTTTTCTTCTTGCAATTCTGTTTTTGCTTTATATTTTTGAAGCTACATTACTAGGTACACACATATTTAAAGTTACTATGTTTTGTTGACAAACCTTTTCATTGTGATAATAAACCTTTTATTCTCCAGAAATGTCTTTAGCTTACAGTATATATTTTTTTAATCTTAATATAGCTATATCAGCATTCCTTTATGTGCTCTGCCTTTTTCTTATGTTACTTTTCATGATTCTACTTTCAAGGTTCATGTTTTCTCAACTTTAGACAGTTCTCATGTAAATAACATATAGTGGAATTTTGTTTTTATAGTCAGTCTGACAACTTTTACCTTTCATTAGGACCTTCGACTCCATTTGTTTTTAATATACCTAATGATTTTTTAAAATTTTTCTTTCTACCGTTATATTGAGCTATTTGTCCCTCCTTTCCTTTTTCTCATCCCTTTCTTACCTTTTAATGTATTAAATTATATTTTCTTACCTCTTTTTACTTTTACTACCTTGTAAGTAGTTACACAGTCCTTTTAATTTGAATGTCCATTTTGATTTCTTCTTTGGCTCTCATGCTATTTTGGAAGTCCTTCTTTATTTCCAACTTATAAAGTTTTTCTAGTTTTTTGTTTTGTTTTGGGGGGATCACAGATGTGATCTGCATACTAGCAATCCTTTGAAATTTGTTGAGGTAGCTGGGTTCTCTGGGAGAAAGAAGGGTACACAGGAACCTGGGTGTCACTGTGACAGAGTGAAATTGAACATGGTGGCCAATCTGCCTGTTCTGTCCACTACGCCCCTTCTTGTTCTGTCCCAAGAATGTCTCCAGCTGATGACAACACAGCACAAAGCATGCCCACCATGCAGGATGACTTACCCCAGGCAAAAGAGGTAGGGCATAATAAGAGTTTTTCTCTTACTTATTAAGGTGTTTACATAGCAGCCTCCATTTTGCCTCTTAGCCTGCAAAGTCTAAAATATTTACTATGTATCCCTTTACTGAAAAGGTTTGCAGATCTCTGCCTTAGAAGATTGCTAGATTCAAATTGTTAATTTAACCAGTGTTAAAAGTAAGGTGCTTAGTAACTTGCTCAAAGTGATAATGACTGGATGTTACCAGAAACTCACTTGACCAGGACTTAAATCTCCTAACTCCAACTCCACGACTTATTAAAAACATGCATAAGCTGTGATCACAGCTAAGAAAGCACACATCTAACAGATGTATTATACTCTTGCCTGAAAATAGTGTGTGCTAAAAGAATTAGGATGATCTGCAAAACAGTCATAAAGGGAGCATTCAACAGAATAAACCCAGCAGTATGCCTCTAGCACTAAGATACAGGACTCTTTGCCCATTAACTTAAAAATCTGGCATACGCTACAAGTTTGTGCCCACCATAGAGGTGGAGCTGTCTGGCTGTCACTCAAGGTGTTAAGATCATCCAATTATCTCATTCCCACTCCCATCAATGGGCCCATTTGGATTCCATACTTAATCTTCTGATTTAGGAAGAGAGAGAACATAGTTTAAGAGGAAAAAAGCATTCAAAGTTAGTAAGATCTATCTTTTGCCTACTAGCAGTAGACTTCAGACTGGTCAGTTAAACAATGTAGACCTCAATTTTCAAAACAAAAAATCATCAAAATAATCTTTCAGCCACAAAGGGATGTTCTAAATATTTGTAACTAAAAATGAGCACCAAAAAACTGTTAGAACTAATAACTGCTTTCAGTAAAGTTGTAGAATACAAAAAATCAATAAACATGTCTGTACATTTAGACATGAACTATCAAAATGAACTATCAAAGAAATTTTTTAAAATATATGACAGCATCAAAAATAAAATATTTAAGAATAAATTTAATCAAGGAGGTGAATTATTTATACACTAAAAACTATAAAACATTGATGAAAGAAATTCAAGAAGCCACAAATAAGTGAAAAGATACCTGTGTTCATGTATTGGAAGAATTGTTATTATTAAAACGTTCAAACTACCCAATGCAATCTACAGATTCAATGCAATCCCTATCAAAATTCCAATGTCACTTTTCACAGAAAATAGAAAAAACAATCCTAAATTTCATATGGAACCAAGGACCCCAAATAGCAAAAGCAATCTTGAGAAAGAAGAATAAAGCTGGAGGCATCACACTTCCTAATTTCAAAGTACATTATTAATACAAAACTATAGTAATCAGAACAGTATGATAATGGCATAAAAACAAACACACAGATCCACAGAACAGAACAGCAAGTCCAGAAATAAAATCACACATATAAGGTTAACTAATCTTTGACAAAGGTACCAAAAATACATAAGGGGAAAAAGATAGTTTCTTCAATAAATGGTATTGAGAATACTGGATATCCACTTGCACAAAAAGTAAAACTGAACTCTTATACCACACACAAAAATTAATGCAAATGTATTAAAGACTTAAATGTAAAACATGAAACAATAAAATTCCTAAAAGTAAACATAGGGAAAAAAACTCTCTGATGTAAGTCTTGGCAATGATTTTTTGGATATGAAACCAAAAGTACAAGAAACAAAAACCAAAATAAACAAATGAGACTATACCAAACTCAATAGCTTCTTCACAGCAAAGGAAACAACCAATAAAATGACAAGGCAATCTACAGAATGGGAGAAAGAAATTAGGTAAATCAAATGGCATGAACAAGGTAATAAAAACAAAATTATATTAGCGATTGTATTTAAAGTAAACTAAATGCTTTGAATAAAATAAAAAGACAAAAAAAAACCCAAATCAAACTGCATATTGTTTAAAAGAGATACATATAAAATGGAAGCACATATGAAAGTTAAAGGTCAAGGACAAAACTGAGGTATATCATACAAATTCTAACAAAAAGAACAATAATGAACATATGTTAAACATCAGACAAAACAGACTTGAAATGAGATTTAAGGAAAGGTTCACTTAATAATGATAAAATGCAGACCCTGAGCTCATATCTCTTACAAGATCAACTGCTTGAGATGTTTACTATGAACAGAAGAGACACAAAACAGGATGGACAGCCAAAGGATCCAGGAGTCTTCACGGGAGAGTAAATATTGCTAAAAGTCGAGACAAGACAAATTCAATAGCCTTCCCAGATTGGAAATAGGTAGAAATCTATAATGACAGTAGGTCTGAAATTTTAAAGAACAGGAAGACATATAGAAAAGAGTTAACACAGTCTTCTATTGCTAAGTATATTAACTTCAACTCTTTCTAGTTTTCTGTAAGAGATTCATTTGCTAAAATAGGTGAGTAATAGCTATTTGAAAAATCATGCATTGAACTCTATTACTGAGGGCAGTTCTCCTTAGTACTTTTTTTTTTAATACAGAAGAAAACATTAATTACCTTTTACTTTGCCACTGACATTTCCTTATGTCTCATAACTGATACTTTCCTGTAAATTCAAACACTCTCAAATATTTAGATTCTTTAATGAAAATTGTATGCTAAATTATTTTCCACAATTTCTTCATAGAAAAACACAAAATCTGTCTTTAATATAGTTAAGATAGGGTCTCAAGAATATTTTCAGATATCTTACAGTTTTTTTACTTTTACCACATTAGTGGTAACAAATGTCTAAAGGCAGAAAGTTGGAACAAATAGACCCTTGAAGTCTCTTTCAGTTCTACCAGGATTCCATGGCTAAATTAATCATGTAAATTGTACAAAGGATACAGTATCATTTCAGCTGAAGAGGCAGCAGCTAAAAGGTACTTCCAAAATATTAATAACAAGAGTGATCAATTTTTTACTTATTATTATTTTATTTATTTCAGTTTTTTTTTGTTTTTGTACTTTAGGTTCTGGGGTGCACGTGCGGATCATGCAGGACTGTTGCATAGATACATACACGGCAAGGTAGTTTACTGCCATCATCCCCCCATCACCTATATCTGGCATTTCTCCCCATGTTATCCCTTCCCAAACTCCCCATTCCCTGCTGTCCCTCCCCTAACTCCCCCACAACAGATCCCAATGTGCGATGCTCCCTTCTCTGTGTCCATGTGTTCTCACTGTTCAATACCCACCTAACAGTAAGAAAATGCATTGTTTGATTTTCTGTTCTTGTATCAGTTTGCTAAGAATGATGGTTTCCGGATTCATCCATGTCCCTACAAAGGACATGAATTCATCCTTTTTTATGGCTGTATAGTATTCCATGGTGTATATGTGCCACAGTTTCCTTGTCCAGTCTATCATTGATGGGCGTTTGGGTTGGTTCCAGGTCTTTGCTATTGTAAACAGTGCTGCAATGAACATATGTGTGCATGTGTCTTTAAAATAGAATGATTTATAATCCTTTGGGTATATACCCAGTAATAGGATTGCGGGTCAAATGGAATTTCTATTTCTAGATCCTTGAGGAATTGCCACACTGTCTTCCACAGTGGTTGAACTAATTTACACTCCCACCAACAGTGTAAAAGTGTTCCTATTTCTTCACATTCTCTCCAGCATCTGTTGTCTCTAGATTTTTTAATGATCACCATTCTAATTGGCATGAGGTGGTATCTCCATGTGGTTTTGATTTGCATTTCTCTAATGACCAGGATGATGAGCATTTTTACGCGTTTGTTGGCCTCATATATGTCTTTTGAAAAGTGTCTGTTCATATCCTTCGCCCACTTTTGAATGGGGTTGTTTTTTTCTTGTAAATCTGCTTTAGTTCTTTGTAGATTCTGGATATTAGCCCTTTGTCAGATGGGTAGATTGCAAAAATTTTTTCCCATTCTGTTGGTTGCCGGTTCACTCTAATGATTGTTTCTTTTGCTGTACAGAAGCTCTGAACTTTAATTAGATCCCATTTGTCTATTTTGGCTTTTGTTGCCAATGCTTTTGGTGTTTTAGTCATGAAGCCCTTGCCTATGTCTATGTCCTGAATGATTTTCCCTAGGTTTTCCTCCACAGTTTTTATGGTGTTAGGTCTTCTGTTTAAGTCTTTAATCCATCTGGAGTTAATTTTAGTGTAAGGTGTCAGGAAGCGGTCCAGTTTCTGCTTTCTGCACATGGCTAGCCAGTTATCCCAACACCATTTATTAAACAGAGAATCCTTTCCTTATTGCTTGTTTTTGTCAGGCCTGTCAAAGATCAGACGGTTGTAGATGTGTGGCGTTGCCTCCGAGGCCTCTGTTCTGTTCCACTGGTCTATATCTCTGTTTTGGTAACAGTACCATGCTGTTTTGATTACTGTAGTCTTGTAGTATAGTTTGAAGTCAGGTAGCATGATGCCTCCAGCTTTGTTTTTTGCTTAGGATTGTCTTGGCTATGCGGGCTGTCTTTTGGTTCCATATGATGCTTAACGTGGTTTTTACCAGTTCTGTGAAGAAGGTCATAGGTAGCTTGACGGGGACAGCATTTAATCTATAAATTACTTTGGGCAGTATGGCCATTTTCACAATATTGATTCTTTCTAACCATGAGCATGGAATATTTCTCCACCTGTTTGTGTCCTCTCTTATTTTGTTGAGCAGTGGTTTGTAGTTATCCTTGAAGAGGTCCTTTACATCCTTTGTTAGTTGTATTCCTAGGTATTTTATTCTCTTTGCAGCAATTGTGAATGGCAGTTCGCTCATGATTTGGCTCTCTGTTAGTCTGTTATTGGTGTATATGAATGCTTGTGATTTCTGCACACTGATTTTGTATTCTGAGACTTTGTTAAAGTTGCTTATCAGTTTATGAAGATTTTTGGGCTAAGACGATGGGGTCTTCTGAATATACAATCATGTCATCTGCAAATAGAGACAACCTGACTTCCTCCTTTCCCAAATGAATACTCTTTATTTCTTTTTCTTGCCTGATTGCTCTGGCTAGAACTTCGAAAACTAATTGAATAGCAGTAGTGAGAGAGGGCATCCTTGTCTTGTGCCAGATTTCAAAGGGAATGCTTTCAGTTTTTGCCCATTCAGTATGATATTGGCTGTGCATTTGTCGTAAATAGCTTTTGTTGTTTGAGACATGTTCCATCGATACCTAGTTTACTGAGAGTTTTCAGCATAAAACCCTGTTGAATTTTGTCGAAGGCCTTCTCTGCATCTATTGAGATAATCATGTTGTTTTGTCTTTGGCTCTGTTTATGTGATGGATAACACTTATAGACTTGTATATGTTGAACCAGCCTTGCATCCCCAGGATGAAGCAGACTTGATTGTGATGGATAAACTTTTTGATGTGCTGCTGGATGTGGTTTGCCAGTATTTTACTTAAGATTTTTACATCTATGTTCATCATGGATATTAGCCTGAAGTTTTTTCTTTTTGTTGAATCTCTGCAGGGTTTTGGTATCAGGATGATGTTGCTCTCATAAAATGATTTGGGAAAGATTCCCTCTATTTGTATTGTTTGGAATAGTTTCAGAAGGAGTGGTACCAGCTTGTCTTTGTACATCCAGTAGAATTCGGCTGTGAACCCATCTGGACCTGGGCTTTTTTTGGTTGGCAGGCTATTAATTGCTGCCTGAACTTCAGCCCTTGTTATTGGTCTATTCAGGGTTTCGACTTCTTCCTGGTTTAGGCTTAGGAAGGTGCAAGTGTCCAGGAATTTATCCATTTCTTCCAGGTTCACTGGTTGATGTGCATAGAGTTGTTTGTAGTAATATCGGTTGGTAGTTTGTATTTCTATAGAATTGGTATTGATATCCCCTTTATCATTTTTTATTACATCTATTTGATTCTTCTCTCTTTTCTTTTCTATTAATCTGGCTAGTGGTCTATTTTGTTGATCTTTACAAAAAACTAGCTCCTGGATTTATTGACTTTTTTGAAGGTTTTTTTTTTTTTGTATGTGTGTCTCTATCTCCTTCAGTTCTGCTCTGATCTTCGTTATTTCTTGTCTTCCGTTATCTTTTGAGTTTTTTGATCTTGCTCCTCTAGCTCTTTCAATTTGACAAAAGGGTGTTGATTTTAGATCTTTCCTCGCTTGTCATGTGGGCATTTGTTGCTATAAATTTCCCTCTAGACACTGCTTTAAATGTGTCCCAGAGATTCTGGTATGTTGTGTCTTCGTTCTCATGGGTTTTGAAGAACATCTTTATTTCTGCCTTCATTTCACTGTTTATCCAGTCAACATTCAGGAATTAGTTGCTCAGTTTCCATGAAGTTGTGCGGTTCTGAGTTAGTTTCTTAATCATGAGTTCTAATTTGATTACACTGTGGTCTGAGAGAGTGTTTGTTATGATTTCAGTTCTTTTGTATTTGTTGAGGAGTGATTTACTTCCATTTATGTGGTCAGTTTTAGAGGTGGTGTGATGTGGTGCTGAGAAGAATGTATATTCCGTAGATTTGGGGTGGAAAGTTCTGTAGATGTCTGTTAGGTATGCTTAGTCCAGATCTGAGTTCAAGTCCTTGATATTCTTGTTAATTTTCTATCTCGTTGATCTAATACTAACAGTAGAGTGTTAAAGTTTCCCACTACTATTGTGTGGGAGTCTAAGTCTCTTTGTAGGTCATTAAGAACTTGCTTTATGTATCTGGGTGCTCCTGTATTGGGTGCATACATATTTAGGGTCATTAGTCTTCTTGTTGCATTGAAGAATGCAACAACAAGAAGACTAATTATGTAATGCCCTTCTTTGTCCCTTTTGATCTTTGTTGGTTTAAAGACCATTTTATCAGACACTAGGATTGCAACTCCTGCTTTTCTTTTTGCTCTCTATTTGCCTGGTAAATCTTCCTCTATCCCTTTATTTTTAGCCTATATGTGTCCGTGCACATGAGATGGGTCTGCTGAATACAGCACACCGATGTGTCTTGACTTTTTATCCCATTTGCCAGTCTGTGTCTTTTGACTGCGGCATGTAGCCCATTTACATTCAAGGTTAATATTGTTATGTGTGAATTTGATCCTGACATTTTGGTGGTAGCTGGTTGTTTTGCCCATTAGTTGACACAGTTTCTTCAATGTGTTGATGGGCTTTCCCATTTGGTACATTTTTGGAGTGGCTGGTACTGGTTGTGCCTTTCCATGTTTAGTGCTTCTTTCAGGGGCTCTTGTAAGGTAGACACGGTGGTGATAAAATCTCTCAGCAACTGCTTGTCTGTAAAGGATTTTATTTCTCCTTCACTTACGAAGCTTAGTTTGGCTGGATATGAAATTCTAGGTTGACAGTTCTTTTCTTTAAGGATACTGAATATTGGCCCCCACTCTCTTCTAGCTTGCAGGGTTTCTCTCAAGAGATCTGCTGTGAGTCTGATGGGCTTCCCTTTGTGGGTAACCCGACCTTTCTCTCTGGCTGCTGTTAGCATTTTTTCCTTCATTTCAACCCTGGTGAATCTGATGATTATGTGCCTTGGGATTGCTCTTCTTGAGGAATATCTTTGTGGTGTTCTCTGTATTTCCTGGACTTGAATGTTGGCCTGCTTTGCTAGGTTGGGGAAGTTCTTCTGGATAATATCCTGAAGAGTGTTTTCCAGCTTAGATTCATTCTTCCCATCAAATTCAGGTATACCTATCAAACATAGATTAGGTCTTTTCACATAGTCCCATATTTCTTGGAGACTTTTTCATTTCTTTTCACTCTTTTTTCTCTAATCTTGCCTTCTCGTTTTATTTCATTGAGTTGATCTTCAATCTCTGATATCCTTTCTTCTGCTTGGTCGATTTGGCTATTGAAACTTATTTATGCTTCGTGAAGTTCTCGTGCTGTGTTTTTCAACTCCATCAAGTCATTTATGTTCTTCTCTAAGCTAGCTGTTCTAGTTAGCATTTCGACTAACCTTTTTTCAAGGTTCTTAGTTTCTTTCCATTGGGTTAGAACATATTCTATTAGCTCAGAGAAGTTTGTTATTACCCACCTTCTGAAGTCTGTTTCTGTCAATTCATCAGACTCATTCTCCATCCAGCCTTGTTCCCTTGCTGGTGAGGAGTTGTGATCCCTTGGAGGAGGAGAGGTGTTCTGGTTTTTTTGGTGTTTCCATCCTTTTTGCATTGGTTTCTTCCCATCTTCATGGATTTATCTACCAGTGGTCTTTGTATTTGGTAACTTTTGGATGGGGTCTCTTAGTAGACATTCTTTTTGTTGATGTTGAAGCTATTTCTTCCTGTTTTTTAGTTTTCCTTCTTACAGTCAGGCCCATCTGCTACAGGACTGCTGGAGGTCCACTACAGACCCTGCTTGCCTGGGGATCACCTGCAGCGGCTGTAGAACAGTAAGGGTTGTGCCAGTTTCTTCTTCTGTTATCTTTGTCTCAGAAGGGTACCTGCCAGATGTCAGCTAGAGCTCTCCTTCATGACATGCCTCTTTGGATATATGGGGGTGGGGAATTAGCTTGAGGAGATAGTCTGTCCTTTATCAGAGCTCAAGTGCTGTGCTGGGAGCTCCACTGTTCCATTCAGAGCTGGTGGGCAGGTACATTTAAGTCTGCTGCAGCGGAACTCCTAACAGCCTCTTTTCCCAGGTGCTCTATCCTGGGAAGATGGGGCTTTATTTATAAGTTCCTGATATTCTGCTGCCTTTTTTCAGAGATGACCTGCCCAGCAAGGAGGTAGCCTAGTCACAGTCTGACAGCAGAGGTGCTGCTGAGCTGCTGTGGGCTCTGCCCTGCTGCTTTGTAAACTTCCTTGCAGTTTTGCTTACAGAGGTACGGTTAGAACTGCCTTGGTAATGGCAGTCTGCCTTAGTAATGGCAGACTGCCTTGGTAATGGTGGACTGCCTCCGTAGTGGTGGACTGCCTTGGTAATGGCTGACGCCATTCCCCTCTCAGAGAGCTGGACCGTCCTGGGTCCAGCTGCGCTTGCTGCAAAACTCTCAATCCAGAGCATTTCAGATTGCTGGTCTTTGTAGGGGTGGCACCTGCCGAGCCAAATCACCTGGCTCCCTGCTTTCAGCCCCCTCTTTTTCAGTTGAATGGGCGGCTCTGTCTCCCATGCATTCCATGCGCCAGTTGAAACAGCTGCCCAGATTTATGTGAGTTTTTGTGTGGAAACCTGCAGTGCCAGCTAAAACAGCAGTGCTGCAAACTCGTGGCTTTTCAGTCTGGGGATCTCCTGGTCTGTGGGCAGTAAAAACTGCGGGAGAAGTGCAGTATCTGAACTGGAGTGCTGGATTGGATGGAAAAGCCCATGATGGCCTTCACTAGGTAGGGAGTGGGGTCCTCCAGGGATTGCACTTCCCAGGTGAGGCAGCACCCTACCCTGTCTGGGCTCACCCTTTTTGGGCTACACTCACCGTGCAAACAGTCCCATTGAGATGCACCTGGTACCTCATTTGGAAATGCAGTGATCACTGACCCTCTGCATTGCTCTCACTGGAAACTGCACTCCAGAGCTGTTCCTATTTGGCCATCTTGGATCCCTCCTGATCAATTTTTTTAGGAGTAGGGCTGATTTAGGAAAAGCTAATACATTAAAAGAACTAAACCTAAAGAAAGCAATTAAATTAGAATGTGATTTTTCACATTAAAAAAAAATCAGTCTTTTATTTGTTGACTTTATCATATGAAAATCACTGAAAAGCTCAACATAAAAATATTCATATATATATACATTGTATACAAATATAGAAATAATAGATATTCAGAGGAATATCTATTACATAAAAGCAGTCAACAGGCCAGGCATGGTGTGGTCCACACCTGTAATCCCAGTACTTTGGGAGGCCAAGATGAGTGGATCACTTGAGGCCAGGAGTTTCGATCAGCCTGGCCAATGTAGTGAAACCCCATCTCTATTAAAAATACAAAAATTAGCCAGACACGGTGGCACGTGCATGTAATTCCAGCTACTTGGGAGGTTGAGGCATGAGAACTGCTTGAACCCAGGAGGTGAAGGGTGCAGTGAGCTGAGTTAGTACCACTGCACTCCAGTCTGGGTGAGAGAGTGAGACTCTGTCTCAAAAATAACAATAAAAATAATAAAAAAAGGAGTGAACAATATACCAAATATTTAAAGGTCCTTTCCCAGTTTATTAAAATTTTGCAAGAATAAAATTGAAAACAAAATAAAGCACAAAGATTAATTAGTGGGGTTAACATTTTAAATCTCAAATGTATTACTTTATTAACTGTACTAAATGAAAACTTCTGGAAAAATACATACACAACTTTAAAAATTATTTCTATACATGCATAAATAGCAGAATATCCACCTTCCTCTCCATTATCCAATCCTTAAATTAGCTGATTTTTATTTCCAACTACATATCCATGAAACTCTTCAGGACTTACTCTAGGTACTATGCATTTAAAAATGAGCCCAGGCACAGTGGCTCACACCTGTAATCCCAGCACACTGGGAGGCTGAGGCAGAGAGATCACCTAAGGTCACGAGTTTGAGACCAGCCTGGCCAACAGGGCGAAACCCCGTCTCTACTAAAAATATAAAAAGTTAGCAGAGCATGGTGATATGTTCCTGTAATTACAGCTATTCAGGAGGCTGAGGCAGGAAAATGGCTTGAACCCGGAAGGCAGAGGTTGCAGTGAGCCAAGACTGTGCCACTGCACTCCAGCCTGGCCAACAGAGTGAGACTCCGTCTCAAAAAAAAAAAAGAATAGGATCACAAAAAATATTTATTTGCTTCCTTGCTCCACTTTAAATGTTCATGACAACATGATGAACTCAGATCTCCAGGCTAGCATTAACACCTACATAGTATGATATGGTCAGTGTGGACACAGCAAAAGTCTCTAGATAGTGAAAGTACTCAGACTCATTGTGGTGTCTCCCTTTCACATGTATGCATGTATATGCATAAATAAGGAAGAGGCGGGGCAGAGCCTTTCCCATCTACCTGCCTGAGACCTTTCCTACAAAGGAAAAAGACACAGAACAGGATGGGCAACCAAGGGACACAGGAGTCTTGGGAGAGAGTAAATATTGCTGAAAGCCAAGATAAGACAAATAGTCTTCTCAGTTTGAAAAATTGTAGAAATCTATACTGACAGTAGGCCTGAAATTTTAATGAATGGGAAGATATGTAGAAAAGGGATAACATAGTTTTCAATGGCTAAGTATATTAACTTCAACCCTTTTTATTCAGTGACAAATCTGTGACTTAGAGAAAAGAGGTATAAAACAGTCATTCCTATTGTCACGTCCCCAAATGCAGGGAGGGATTTACACAGTCTCTAGTTCCAGCACAGAATAAAAAACTGAAATATTTTGCAGTAAATAAATTAATGACTTAGAAGGATTTAATCTGTTGGAAAAAAAAAAGCTCTCCAAATAATAACGGTAAAACATTCTGTGACCTTTTTTAGCACTAATTTACAGAAGGCTTCTCATTCAACTGAGCTTTGAATTAGCATAGAACACATTTCAGGAACAAACACCAACAAAGAGCCTAGACAGAAGGTTAGAAAAAAGATAAATACAGAACTTCCAACCCAGACAGGATGCATAGATTCATATTTGTTATTCTTTCCTGCTTCGTACAACTATAAATCCTGGAAATAATGTTAAGAGGTGACCAAAAAAGGACTCTGAAAGGTAGAAAGAGAGAAGTGGACTGCTTAGGGATTCTAGGGCTACAGAAACAAGATAGAGGAAGGGAGTCTTATAATTCCTCACCCAAGAGCAAAAGATAAACCAAGCCCAGTGCTTCCCAATCCACAGCTGAGCAACAGAAGGCTACCTAGGCATGCACATTCTTCCCCTGGATTAAAGAGGAATGCTGACAAAAGAACTGGCAATTCTATATCTAGCAAAGCTATCCTTCATGAAAAAAGTGGAAATAAAGACATGCTCAAAAAAGGCAAAACTAAAGAATTTGTCACTAGCAGATGACCTTCAGAGAAGAGCAAAAGGAAGTTCTTCAAACAAAAGGAAATTATAAAAGTGAAAGAATGAACAGTGGAAAGCAGATTTGTGGATAAATATAAGAGAATATCTCCTCATGAGTTTTCTAAATCACATTTGATTAAACATTTTAACACCTCCTGATACTCAAGACAGTGTCTGAAAAGTGGGGAAGTAAAAGGAATGGTAGTACAGGCTTCCATAATTCACTTGAAGAGGTAAAACACTGATACGCCTTATAAAACTAAACACGCAATTACAGTATTACCCTGCAATTGCACTTAGGCATTTATCCCAGAGAACCGTATGTTCACATAAAAACCAGTACATGAATGTTCCTAACAGCTTTAAGTGTAATAGCCAAAAAGCAAGAAAAAACCCAGATGTCCTTCCACAGGTGAATGGTTAAACAAACTGTGGTACATCTACACCACAGAATACTCCTCAGTAATTAAAAGGAATGAACTATTAATACATAGAAAAATTTGGATGAATCTGAAGACTTATCCTGAGTCAAAAAAGTTAATTCCCAAGTGTTATATACTGTATAATTGTGCTTTAAAAATTATTGAAATGACAAAATTCTAGAGGTAGCATTTAGCAGTTAACAGGAATTGGGGAAGGGGAGGGAGAGAGGAAGATATGGTCATCAATGAGTAACAGGAAGAATCCTTGTGATAATGGAATTGACTGTGGTGATGAATTAACAAAACTATGCACAAGATAAAATATCATATAACCAAATATATATATATAGACATACAGAAAAGAACACATATAGAAATAGGGAAATCTAAATGAGATCAGTAGATTGCATTAATGTCAATTCCCTGGTTGTGATATTTTACTATAGCTTTGCCAAATGTTAACATTGTGGGGAACCAGCAAAGGACACACAGGAAAAGAGAGTACACATTATTTTTTACAACTGTGTATGAATCTATAATTATCTCAAAAAAGCTTAATTTACAAAAACACTGATAAAGTATTCAAAATATAGACGGCTATAAGAAATACCTTGTAAACCATCCAAATAAAGTTTATCTCAAAATGTTTAAGTAGCTATGAAGTGAAAAAAAATCTACTTGTAAAAATAAAAACACTTTTTAACACTTATTTGTAAGAATTTTTAAATCTAAAGGCAGATGATTAGTTATGACTTGGGGCTCAGCCTCAAGGAAGATTTGTAGCTACTGGTTTCAGGCTGTAAGTCTATAAAGGTTCTTACCAAGTTGCCTAAAACCTGTGGCTAGTACGTATTATTTCCTCTACAGCAAAGGAAGATTATAGCAGAAGTATTACTATATAAATCCCAACCTGAGTGTTTTCCAAATTCTTACTTTATATATTTTTTAATGATAAAAGTTCTGTTTTTATTTGTTTGTTTGGGGGCTATGAAAGACAACTGCACTGCAAATTTATTAAAAAGTAAAATTTTCCAGCACAAAAATAATTGCACAACAAAATTCTGAGCTTGCCCATCGAACTTGAAACTTAGGAGATCAATACTTCACTTAATAGATGAGGAAAGAAACACCATAGAAGGATAATTGGCATTATCAGTCCCTAGTAAGTCAACCAAACAAACTAACGTTTCCAAATTATCTAATCCAAAAGTCCCAATGAAAAAGAATACAACACATATGTCATGCTAAAGGTTTACTAGAAAACATTTTAGAGTTGTAACAACAAATTTTAAATTAAGCACATAATTTTAAGAATACTTAGCATATTAAAAACACTTAGCCAAAATAATACTTCACATTCGGTATTGATGATTAAAAAATGGTTTGCCAAGACTACTGCTACTGTGAATAAAGAATCCCAGTATGAGTCTATGTGATCTTATCTTTTCTTCTGCTGTTTTTCAAAATTCCTGAGAATGACACATATGTATTTTGGCATTCACTCCTTCCCTCAGGTTCTAGCAGAGGATATGGACAAAACTTGAGGGGCAGGGGCAGGGAAAGATAGCTATAGGAACTAATTAATAATATTAATGACGATGGTAATTAGCAGCATATGGACTGGAATTTATTATTGTGTTGAGACTCTATGACAGACATTGTGTATCCTCAATCCTCACAAAAACTCTCCTATGATTACTATAAATAAATCTCTTTTTTCCAGATGAGGACATTACCTCAGAGAGGTTAGTAAATTGCTCAAGGTCATGGAGCTAACAGTGGTTAAAAAACAGCAATGGGTCAAGCCAGATATAGGTGAAGGGGAGGAAAGCAGCAAATCACACTGCCACGTGTGTACCTATGCAACAATCTTGCATGTACCCCAAAACATAATAAAAATTTAAAAAAACAAAACAAACAAACAAACAAAAAAACAGCAATGGATTTGAATACCATCTGAATCCAAAGCCCATATTCCTTATACTACCCCAAATAAGGAGCTGTAGAATACAAACAGATAATTTTTTGTTGGGAGAGATTAGGAAAGCTTTATGGAAGAAGGAAAGTGGGTTAAATGACAACTCCAGCTTGCATTCTACACTGAAGGTGGTAACTATTAGTATGCTGGAGAGGTAAGAAACCCAGGAGAACAGGCAATGCAAGTAAAACAGAGAAAAAGCCTTAAATAAAACTGTAGCAATAAGGACAAAGAAGTATCTCAATATAGTATGGGCAAATGTCCTGCCCCAGGGATACAGAATAGCCTTGAGAAGTAACAATTAACCATCCTGTGAACAAAACTGTTAGATGTGTGAGTTTGATGTCATGAGAGTAAAATACTAATATGGATTTTATTTAACCTAATGACAGGTTAGTTTTTCGTAAGTCAGATTATATATTACATTAGACATTAAATTGCTGTCTTCAAGGTTTAATTTTTAAAAGGTAAATATTGGCTGGGCACAGTGGCTCATGCCTGTAACTCCAGCACTTTGGGAGGCAGAGGAGGGCGGATCACTTGAGGTCAGGAGTTCAAGACCAGCCTGGCCAATGTGGTGAAACCCCAGGTCTATCAAAAATATAAAAATTAGCCAGATGTGGCTACTTAGGAGGCTGAGGCAGAAGAACTGCTTGAATCTGGGAGGCGGAAGTTACAGTAAGCCAAGATCGTGTCACTGCACTCCAGTGTGGGTGACAAAGTGAGACTCCATCTCAAAAGAACAACAACAAAGTAAATTATTTTAAGGTTTAGGGAAAGCATGATTTCTTAAATTCTGAAATTATTAGACGATATTAAAAATGGTATCCCAATGCAAAGTTTCTTACATATTTGTGGATTAAAGATCATTTAGAGAAATAGTCACAACTACAACTCATAAAATACAGTGGTTGAAAATATTAAAGGTGAGGATAAATATACTCTATCGTCAGTAATGTTCAGATTGTAAGGGATTATATAATGCTTTCCACAGCTGCTTTTCTTGTCTGTTTTGTCAAGCTCAAAGTCAAATGAATAAAACTCAAATGAATAAAAAAGTTCCCTAAGGAGTGGGTTCTCTTTTTCAAAGTCAGAATTTAGATTTCATGTTAGAAAATACAGAAAAAGTTTTGTTTTTGTTTTTCAAAACCTGTATTAAAAGTCAGTGGTTTTACTACTAAGTTTTACGTCATATGTTTTCCACTGATGTTTTTCCTCAAAATAAAAATTCTGTTTTTGTCATCCTCAGTTTAAACTAATCCCCTCAAAATCTGAAGCGTCCTGTTATCAAAGAGAATAGTACTTCCCTAGCTTTCCTACACTAGTAGCATTTTGACACTGCTTAACGGATTTTATCTTACCTTAGCTTAAAATAATCAATCTATTTGACTCAAAAGCCAAAGTATATTTTCCTTTTCCTTTGACTAGGTCCTACGTTATGACTGAGGCATTCACAAAGAAAAATAAAAAATGAAAACCTCTTTATGTGTACAATATTTGTAGACTTACATCTTAAATGGGGTTATACGATATTTGTTTAATCTTTGCTCTGTGTACTATTATGTCCTTTGTTCTCATCCGTGTAGGGGATGAGCTGATTATTTATGTCGTAACAATAGGAGTTCATGTACCACAGTGAGGATTTTTTTCCCTTAATCTGAGAGGCAGCCATTAACAAGCTTCAGTGGGAAATGCTTGATGTAAAAACAGTGTGAACCTGTTCCAGGGCTAATAAACTGTTCTTTCTGCCAACGAAAGAAAATCAATTTACAACTCTAATTAATTTTTAACATGCTCACTATTTTTATACATTCACAGGTTGGTCTTTGTCCATTGACTTATGAAATATCCTATCCTGTTTGTCCTGGAGGAGCTTTACAATCTGAAATATTAAATTATTTAAATAAACAAACTTAACACGTGAAATGTCAGTGTATGAGTGCCACACAACCCAACAAGCACCACATTTGATTTGAATTCAGGAGACGTGACAGCTCATGGCATATATCAAGAGACTTCAACTGACATTTTTACACATACAAAGCAGAGGTAGTAAAGGCAGCACATGGCAGAAATAGGCAAATATCATCAAAGCAGTTCAACCTGAAATCACCAACATGACTTTTCATTCCCAAAAAACAAAGGGCGTGGTTTGCTAGTCTTCTAATATGTTCAGATAAACAAAAAGTAGCATGTATGTTTATACACAGAGAAACTGAAGACAGAGCCTCTAATCTCTGGAACTTTTTAGCATGCAAATTGACTACAAATCTTTAGCAACTACAAAGACCATAACTGCATGTTAGGAGAATGGGCGGTTATTCAATGAATGACCCCCATGTTCACGGATGGCATTGTGCAAGAGATACAAAAATGAACAGATAACGTCTATGCCCTCAAACATGAGGGTAGTTGCAGACAAACACATAAAATGGTCATGACATAAAATGAGTGCTATGTTAGTATTATAATATGCATAAACATAATTATCTGATTATAGAAAAGAAAAAGAACTAAAAGGGAGGGAGGCAAAGTGCAGATTCATTGAGAAATGACATTTGGGAGGTGGATCATGAAGTGTAAAAAGAGAGCTCAATACTTGTAAGGGGACAGTACATGCAACAATATAAAAACATTTAAAATTAGCGTATTTTCAGAGAGGAAACAGCCTATTGTACATGGTATATATGGTGAATGAAGGAAGTGGTAGAAATTGGGGCCAGATTACGAAGGACCTTGCAATAAATGTTACTTAATGTAGATTTGGTTCTGTAGATAATGTAACTCATCAAAAAAAGTGTAACCAGAAAAAGAAGACCAAATTTATCTTTAAAGATTTACGCTGATGACTGTATGGATAATGAACCAGCAAGTGTCTAGTTACAAGGAGACCAATTAGAAAGCTGGTGAAATAGTCTAATAAGGAAGCTACCGATTTAAGGTAATGTCAGTGAGGGTGGAAAAAAAAGGAGTATGTTTAAGAGACATTTGTATTTAGGAGGAAAGACAGACTGGACTTAACCAAGTAAATGAAGGGGAGAAAATGATATCGTTCAGAGATAATTTCTCCATTTAGCTAAACTAAAAACTAGAAGCTGTGTATTAATCTTTGTTTTTCTACCACCTAACAATGTATATACCACATGGTAGGTGCTTAGTAATAGATGAATTAATAAGTCATTAGTTTTAAAATCTAGATAAGGCTGAAAACGCAGGAAAAGATTTAGGGAATAATTTGGTCTTGGGGCATACCAGTGTGTGATGTATATGGATCATCCAGGTACAGTTCAGGTTCAGCTGGCAATATGGATGGAGAACTACAGCATAAGCACTAGAAATTCGTATTTCAAAAGCCACTAACATACACAGAGCATTTAAAGCCAAGGGAGTTGATAAGATAGCTCTGGGTAAACCTAGTTCCCTTTCTTGTTAACTATGGAAGCATGATTACTTTTGATTCTAAGAATTCAATTATCCACCATCATTCAGAGTGACCAAAGGTGAGGGAGCATTCAGGTACTAAAGGTTACCTGGGCCTAAGAACCCTAATTTTTTACCTAGGAGAAAGGACAAAGACTTCTCTGCAGCACCAGCTACTGCAGTATGTCTATAGATGGCCAGTCTCCTTCAAAAAGACTCCAATTCATTGTGTGCTGACAAGGAATCAAGACAATTTCTTACTGGAAACCCCCTTTAAGCACCAACATGTCTTTTAATAATCTTATATATATTTTGTTTTTTGGCGGTGGGGGGGGGGGTCTTGCTCTGACACCCAGGCTGGAATGCAGTGGTGCAATCACAGCCCACTGCAGTCTTGACCTCCTGACTCAAGTGATCTTCCTACCTCAGCCTTCAGAGTGGCTGGGATTACAATCACGTACCACCACATCTGGCTAACTTATTTATTGTAGAGATAGGGTCTAACTTGAACTCCTAGGTGGAAACGATCCTCCTACCCTAGTTCCCAAAAGTGTTGGGTCTACAGGCATGAGCCATCATACCCAGCCAGAAGTATTTTTAAATATACCACACATTTCCATAATGAAGATTTTTCTAAATCATTTATCTCCTAACCCATTCTTATTAAAACTCCTTTCATTAAAACCAACCTAGTCATTAAGCTGTATCTAATGTACAAATTTGCCTATATAATCACTATATATTACTAGTATGGAATCTCTTAAACATGCATTTGGAAGCACATAACCACACAAACTTTTTTGTGTGCTGTCAAGTAAAAATGTGCCAAGTTAAACAAAATTCACTGGGTTCAATATATTTCTCCCAAAAATGTGAATAAAGGATATACATTTAGTAAACTTATTGGAAGCAACACTAAGCTTTGAGAAAGGTAGTTATACAATACTGCCCACAAAAATAAAGTATCAATGTGTTATTTTATACAAAAGTACAAAGCATAATTTATGCAAGTTTTAAAATTCTTTAGGCAGTTTTTTACATGTCACCCTTAGGCACTAATTTTATTTTTCTACAGTTTGGTGAAAATGCCTACTGCTGGACTGATACACGCACAAAGGCAAAGTGGCTACACTAAGAAATTTAACAGCAGATTTAGAGAAGACAAGAAAAGAGCAGGGGAAAACACTGTTCTTTTACAAATGAGAACAAGAAAAACAATCTTTTATCCCCGGGCAGTAAAGTAAAATATGCTGTGCTTTTTAGTATCCTTGGTAATAATTAATATTGTTATTCCTTACAACAACAGTACAGCTAGTAAAAATCATAGGTTAACTTCACTCTTTGCAAACATGAAAGATCCCAAAACAGTTTTTAAGAAAAAATCTCCTGAAGAAGGCATCTACTACAGAGTGGTCTGACGGCGGAACAGTAATATGTCCACACCAGGGGTAGTAGAAGATTTGAGAATCTCATTTACTGCACCAGTGGAGACTGAGCATCATGGCGGTGATGCTCTTAGCAGCTAGAAAAGAGCTAGCCTCTATAAAACAGCATCCCTGCTGACCTATTCATCAGCGAAGTAGGCATTAAGTAAGGCTCCTTTACCAACCTTGGGATGAAATGCCTCACAATCTCAGTTGTTGTTAAGGAAAAAACATAGTAAGATTATTAGGAAATGTTAGCATTCAAGCTATTTTCTGTGATTTACATAATTTACCTTAATAGCATCAAATATTACAGTCAAATATTAAAGAAACATTGGAATGCTGGTACAGGACAAACGAAATGCAAGAAATTGCAAAGGAAGAGTTCTTCACATTTCTAATACTTTAGTATCCATGGAATTTCAAGGAAAAATGTCCCTTTTAGTCACCAAGTTTAATGTCTATAAAGATAATGCCCACACTCAACTCAATTTATATGAATATCTTACAGCTAGATTTTAGGATGTTATTCTTTATGTTTACAAGATTCAAATTCTTATCTACTAGATTTCTAGTGTTATGTCACTAGTATTTAACAAATATAGCTACTTTTTGTAGAAATATAAATAAACAACCATAATACTATGTAATATGCAAATTAATTTTTAAGGTAAAAAGGTTTTATAATCATAAAGTCTTCATAAAATTAGTTTAAAGTGCTTTTGCTTAAAAACATTTATAAAAGCAGTTTGAAATACTGTATATTACAAAAGGACATACTGAGTATACTTTTCCATTACGAAGTATTTCAAATATAGCCATGTAACTTTTTAAGAAAAGTCACTCTGGCTGCATATACTAGGCCATATACAATATACTGATTACTTGTCCATAACTTAAGTTCAAAGTCTTGAGATTGTCTGACACCAGTGTCATAACTAAATTTAATTGAGTATTAACAAAATTTACTTATAAATATCAAACAATCATTGCTTCAAACACTTAAGTTCAAGACATGTTAGAAGGAAATATTCAACAAACAGGTTTGTTATGACTCAGTAGAAGACACTTAAATATCTAAGTTATCAAACATTAAGAATTATGTAAGTAAAAACTCTTATTTATTCACTTTAATTATTAATATTCACTTTAAGTATTTAAGTATTAGTTTCTTCAGCATATGTATGTCCTCACAGTAAATACACATATACACCATTAACTTTAAAAGTATAAGTTAGAATCTGGTAGCTGCACCAGTACAAATGAAGGGCTGTGGAAGCCACAGACACATGTTCATTTCTGTATTCTCTTTATCCAAAACAATGCCTGAAACATAGTGGATACTTAGTAAACATTTGTTAAATGAAATTTTAAACAGAAAGAAAAATTTAATTCCAACCATGGAAAAAAAAGATAAATACTGGCTTTGAATTTGAAGTATGAATTAGATTAAAATATTTTTATTTTTAAACGTTTTAGAATTAAATAAAAATTAACAAAGTCCCTTCTTTACTTTAAAAAAACTAAAAACTATACACATTTACTACATATCTTCCTGTATTTGACTAAATATGCCAAAATTTGTTTTTGGTGTAATAAAATGTTAGCTACCTTAACAAGTACAATATAGCAAAAACATCTTCCTACAGCTATGGTGAATTACAGATCAAGTATCTGCTAAAAAAATTTTCACAGACAAAACAACTAAATTATCATTCTGCTTTCTGAGTGATGATAAATTCATTTGGGAAAAACAATTAGTTTGGATATATCCTATATATCTTACAAATCAACACCTAAATGAGTAGTAAGCTTGTCTAAATGTTATTAGAATAAATGAAACCTCTATAAGAAACAATTGTTGATTCATGACCAAAAAGTTGAACTGATGTAACAAATAACTCCAAGTATATTCCAACATACAGTATAATGACATGAGTTCATAAGCAGAGAAGGTACAAATGGAAATGCACATTAAAATATATATATTTGTGTATTAAACTATGCTCCAAAATGTTTATATATGTTCTTATAAATGAAAATAAATTTGCAAAACACTCTAAATTTTTTATTATGTACAACTAAGTATAAAACCACTCAGAAATTAGGTATTAATCATGGAAAAA
This sequence comes from Cacajao melanocephalus, assembly GCA_963573385.1. Taxonomy (NCBI): domain Eukaryota; kingdom Metazoa; phylum Chordata; class Mammalia; order Primates; family Pitheciidae; genus Cacajao; species Cacajao melanocephalus. The sequence continues at coordinate 18,532 of CAUYLG010007867.1, read as the reverse complement.
TCCAATTTGTCAATATGGTACACAGAGCTATTATTTTTAAAAAACTATGCTCCTTTTCTTATCTTTCAGTTATTTCTTGGTATTCATTCAGAATATATTATTTTTATAATACAGTAATAAAACCTTTTAAACAGCAGAATTAAACTACTTTCAAAAATTATTTTCCAAAATGCAAACTGATCAAAGAAGATCAATGATAATTAACACATATTCCTTTTACAAGTCACTTTAGAAACCTATACCAATGATTTTAGGAATAAACTCTCCAGCAATTTTATTCTCTGGGAAAAAATTAAAGCAATACGGCTTAAGATGTTAAAATAAGTGACATATCTCATAAAGAACTGTACCCCTATTGCCCTGACCTAACTATAAGGCTATTTGGGCGAGGGAAGTAAGAATGAGTAAGAGAAGATATAGAAGTATAAAAAAAAGAAACAGTAATTTAAAAATTCCCAAATTATCACTTTTCTTTAAGAAACAAAAAAAGATACAATTAAAAAGCATAACCTGGCTTTAATACACTTCTGGAAAAAAGACAACAGTATTTCTTTAAAAGATGATAAATGGTCTTCAAAATCATATCTGATCAAATTTAGAAATAATACCTATAAACTTTACCCATTGACTGCATGTATTCCATTCTAATAATGATAGAAGAAAGGAAAGGAGAAAAGAATGAAATATCAGAATTAATGCTTTGTCACCCAGAAAGTTCAGGCATATTTATCTTATTGGAATAAATTTTTAAAAAATGATCCAAGATAATGACTACAAAATTGTACTAGACGTAAAAATCAGGTAAGACTAAAATAATCTAAAAAAAAATGTAAAGTCATATTTAGTTCAATAAATCTGAGCATTAACATAAAATGTTAAATGTGCTACTATTCTCTTTACTTACGAGACTAAAGAGTTAAGGAGCAGATTTTTATTTAAAATCCAATAGAGAATAAACAAATTCAGAATAATGTCAACTACAATACGATATTGCTGCTACTACTATCATAAATTTATTATTCTCAATTGGAATTTTAATAAACTTTAAAGAGTCCTTGAGTTAATATTTTTATAACTTCATTATAGAACAGAATAGATTTAAATAAAATACAATGGAAATAAACTTTTGCTTCAGGAGAATTCTGAATGTCTATATTATACATGATAAATTTATACACAAAAAAATTTAAATAATTATTTAAGCAGTAAATCCAGCTAAAAAAAATAGCACATCACTATCATATAAACTCTTAAAACAGGTGAATACAAAAATAATACATGATCATCTCATATAGACACATTACAACCAATGAAAAGCAATTTACTTCCAGGTACAAGATATAATTCATTGCCAATTTTATTTACATTTTTATTAAAATGTAAATATACACATACATGTTTATAATTATATTTTTCAGCAATTTTGTTTCCATTGAAATGAACCAATGTGTTAACAAACTTCTCTATATGTCAGAGACAGTATTAACAGGTAAAAGGTTTATTTTCCTGGCTCATCTTAAAGCTAGAATGCAAAAACATTGCCATCTAGTGTTCGTACCAAAAAAGCACTTCCAAAACAAATGGTATTTCTGTTTTTCATTAATGAATTAAGTGTGTGTAGGTTAAATACAAACTGCCATTCCCATGGTTAAGAGTATAATTTTGATAGATGAATAAAAGGAGAAAGAAGAAAAATAGGAAAGGTCACTGGGAGTGAATGGGAAGAAGAAAATATAAGGCATGTGGGAGAAATACTCTTTGGATGTGATTCCTGCCACATTTTGTTCTTAAACACATTACTTGATTTTCTTGGATACTTTACTGACCAAGCAAAAGTAAAGACCAACTCCTCAGAACTAGTTGCGTCTATCCCTATGTACTCCCCTCCCTTTGTATCCCAAATGAGAACTAAGATCGAATTCCTAAATGACTTGTTATTAAATTAACATAAATTCATTTAAAGCAATACTTCAAATATACAAAATTTACCATTTTGATTACAACATGTTAATTAGAAGGGATAAAGAATAAAAAGATCAGCAACTACCATTGTCAAGTTTGAAAAAAAATTACCCTAATTAACCAACAAAGACGCATTTTGGGCCAAGTTGTTCTCTTAACTATGTAATATTATTGGCACTGCTCTAACTACTAAGACTTCTGACATTGCTCATTACAGTCAAAGGCTCAGAACAGCTGGTAAATCTCTAATCAGAAACCTCCCACTGTTTTTAATTGCTATATTTCTTCCTAGAAGATAAAACTGCTGAAGAGTTTATTTCTAAAAAGAGAAAACGCTCTATGCATGTAAGGTACAATATGTAAGGTATCAATAATAAGGTGTGACATTTGGTGGCAGTAGTGCTACTATGACTACTACTACTACTACAATCACAACTACAATGACTACTATTACTACAATATAACCCCATTAAATTCCAACCAAACCAGTGTGACAGATGACAAGTATGCCCTGCTTTTCATACATTTCTTCAGATCATATTAACCCTTCTTTCTGAATCTCTAACCTAAACTCTATCCTTTGGAAATAAGACATCAGGTGATTTCAACCTATTATTTCTCTATTTACCCATTTACACATTTCTATGTAATAAACATGTATCACTTATGTAAATTAGAAATATTTAAAGAACAAAAACTCCTACACATTCTCTACAGCCAAGCCTCATTTTTCATCTTCTGTGAATTCTTTCATCCTGCCCAATCTAGAATTGATCTCTTTCTGCTCTAAACTTCTCAGGAGGACTACCTAGCATTCACTGACAGCCTTAAGAAAGTATTTTTAAGTATACGCTTTAATCCCCTAAAACAAATTAAAAGCTCATTGAAAGAAAAAACATGTATCATCCTTCACTGTGTCCCCCAACACAGGTAATTTTTGGGCACCTGAGAAGGACAATCACATGTGATGTAAACATGTTTCTGCTCTGTTCAAAAGCACTGTCTATCTCACTTCCTTAGGCTTTAAATCTCAAAGGTTTACTCATTGCATCATATTGTAAAAGTTGTTTAATCTCTCTGACGTATTGTAAGGCTCAACTGCTTTTGATAAAGCCCTTATATTTCAAAATACCTGCTAATTTAGTTACTGCAACAGTAAACACAAAACAAAAAATTCGTATGCTGTATGTTGAAAGGTATTAATAAATGGTAAAGTCTGATTAAAAGCCAATTTCAGAAAAAACATTTAAAAAAAATATATAGAAAAAATCCCTGTAACACAAATTAAAACGGAATTACTTTTTTAAAGTTAGCATTAGGAATCTACCAACCTATCTAGCTAGCTATCTACCTAGCTATTTAAGTAGCCTAGTAACTGAGTGAACTGCGTTTCTTCAAGAACACAAAATGAATGTAGAGACCATTTTCTATACATGCTGACACTTATAAAAATTATCTACATTCAATGTTGAGAAAATTGAGACTATATTTGTTACTCAAACTCTTCTCTAAATGCAAAATTAAAAGTTGCCAGCATACATTTGATTACAAAGTCTGACAGCTATTCTGGGGCCAGATTTATTCCATGAATTGATTAAAATGCAAATATTATTTACATATTTCTCAACCTAAAAATGCATACAGAAAACAAAATGCTCACTGCAATATCTGACATGACTTTGCTTTTAAATAAATATTAATTACATCATTTTGCATTTTCTTCTAACCACTCGTACCATGTGCTAAACATTGTTTTTTTGGACCATTTACAAAATCTACTGTGACTATAGTTTTAACAAATTGTTTTTTCTTAAAATGTCAACTAAAAAACAAACATTAACTATTTTTTTAAGTCATATTTTCTATTTTTATGCTTTTGCTGCCACCTAGTGAAATTGTGAGAACTTAATATTCTGGAAAATGGCATTTTTTAATAAAACCACAACTATTTGCAAAGTACACAGATGAGGAATAAGGACATTTGTAGATTACTCGCTTACAAACAATTTTTTAAAATTTTGTTTTCATTAAATTATAATTCATCAACTTAGTTATCAAGCCACTTACTTAATTGGCAAGATAATTATGCTCATTTAATTTTAAAAATTCCTTTACCAAAAAAGAGCCAAATTAAATTATTTTGCCATGAGGTTATACTTGTAAATATAAGCAAATTTAGTTACACCGCCAAAGATTCTATATACATAATTTTCAATTATCAGAAAAATGGTTTATTATATAGTTAAAGCAGCAACATATGCTGAACAAAAATGTGAACACATGGAATTCTATCAACTCTACTATCTGAAGAATCCCACAAAGATGACAGATAACAACCTATTATTAAGCTTACCTGGGAAAAAATATTTGCTGTTGGAGCAACTCTGCTGTCCACGATACTATATAATATTGCTAATAATCTGTCTAGTGGAAATGGTTTTGGCCCAAGGAGATGATTGCTTGTCTGTAGTAAACAAAAAACAAAAATATGAATTTTCTTCTTATACCAGAGCACTCACTTTCTGTACTACAAAACTGCCAATAACAATGTATTTATGTTTTACACAGTTCCCCTAAAAATGCTAATAAATGTAAACTGCAGTCTCTAAGTTAGAAGTTTACCTGATATGATCATGATTTATCTTTTCTTTACAATTGTTTTGTTTAGAGACAGGGTCCGCTCTGTCACCCAGGCTGGAATGCAGTGGCAGTGCAATCATGGCTCACTACAGCCTTGAATTCCTAGGCTCAAACCACCCTCCCACCTCACACTCCCCTCTTGAGTAGCTAGGACTCCAGGCACACACCACAATGCTTGGCTATTTTTACAAATTATTTTGTAGACACAGGGCCCCATTATGTTGCCCAGACTGGTCTTACAACGCCTGGCCTCAAGCAATCCTCCCCACCTTGGCCTCCCAGAGTGCTAGAATTACAGGCATGAGCTACCATACCCAGCCATCATTTATCTTTTAACACATTCCTCAAGATTTCTGACTTAGTGTCAACAAATATTAATTAAAGAACTCACAGTCACCCAGTCCAGTCCTTAATATGCCTCCTATTTTGCTGTTACAACCAGGTGTTAAGTGATTTTGCCAAATCCAAGATAATAACCAAACCAGGTTCCTAAATCCTAGACTAGAGCTTACTACTTATTTTTCACAATTCCTCTTTGTATCACTGCAAGGAAAATTCATTTGTTCAACCTTAGTAGCTCTAAAAAGATCAATTATAGTAAGTTGTAGCTTAACTTAGAAAACTAATAAAATATTTTATAAAGTAAATAAGCTATCAGTCTAAAACAATGTAAAATTTTTAAAAAGTTTTCAAGATTGTAAAAAGTTCATACTTGTATACAAACTCATATGGTATAACTCATGTCCATCAGAAATGAGATATAGTGAGCAAGTTCCAGTTTGTTAGCAGATAATTTTAACAGCAAATATTTACTTATTTTGAGACACAGCCTCACTCTGTCACCCAGGCTGGAGTATAGCGATGTGATCTCGGCTCAGTGCAAACTCCACCTCACAGATTGAAGTGATTCTCATGCCTCAGACACCCAAGAGCTGGGATTGCAGGCATGCACTACCATGTCTCGCTAATTTTTGTATTTTTAGTAGAGATGAGGTTTTGCCATGTAGGACAGGCTGGTCTTGAACTCCTGACCTGAAGTGGTCTGCCTGCCTCGGCCTCCCAAAGTGCTAGGATTACAAGCATAAGCCACTGCACCCAGCCACAAATAAGTACTTTGTATTAGCAATGGCAAATGAAACTGTAAACTATATTTACATGCATGGGAATAACCATTTATTTATTCAAAAGAAGAATGACTACTCTCTTTTAGTAGGTAAAGAATACCTACTCAGAATTATACCATGAAGTTTTTAACCTCAGCTATTTATTTCTAAAAGATAGTTAGAAATCATTTTCCAGGTCTTAAATTTTGTATGCTTTTGTCATTAAATACTTCAAATATATAAGAGTACAGAAGTGAATATAATGAATACCAATGCACTCACCAATTTTATGTAACACACTGTGCAATACATGCAGAGAAACAAAACATTAGGTCACATTACAAATAAGCTGAAGCTTCCTTGAACCCTCTCCCATCCTATTCTCACTTTCCTTCTATAGAAAAATTCCACTATCTAGAATTTGATGTACTCTCATGAAGGTTTTATACTACCACATATGTATCCACAAACAATATACAGCAATGTTTGCATCGTTTAAAATTTTATATAAATTATATCATTTTGAACATACCTCTCTACCAATTGCTTTTTGAGATTTATCCATATAGATACATGTAGCTCTAGTCCATTTTTAAATTACCTTACAGAATTCCATTCTATACTTTAAAAAATTCATTACTATTACAAATAATCCTGTGACTGACAATCTTGCACATTTATCCTTGTGTACATGTGTGAGTTTCTCTAAGTAGGATCGCTGGATTAAAGTACAAAGGCAGAGTCAGTGCTATGTGTTTGCCAACACTGATTCTTCCCTGACACACAGGAAGACTACATTTCTCAGTCTCTCCTGCAGTTAGATAGAGTTCAGGTAACTGGGGTCTGGCTGTCCATTGGAATATGAATAGAAGTGATGTAAGCTACTTCCAAGCCTGGTCTTTCATCTTCTTTCCCTTTAGCGGCAACTTCAGAGGCCACCATATTTCACTTCATATCACTATAAGATGAAAGAGGGCCATTCAATTCATATTCAGATATGTTGTAAGCAATATAAAAATTTTTTGTGTGTAAAGCCAACATGGGTTTGGGGGTTTGCTTCTTACTACAAGCATAACGAGTCTATCCTGACTAATACTAACATTAACTTCACATATTAACTTCAGCAGATACTGTCAGCTTGCAGAATAGGCAGACTCTCACTCTTCTACATTATCACCAGCACTTGAAATCATAGACTTTTTTTGTTTTGTCAATCCAAGAGTATGAAATATCTCGCTGTTGTTTTAACTTGCATTTCTCTCATTAGTGAATAAAGCTGATAATCATGTCATGATTATCAGACATTCAGGTTTCTTATTGTATCATTTATCCATTTTGCTATCAAATTTTTGTCTTTTTCTTATTGGTTTGTAATGAGTCTTTAAAAATTCTAGACATTAGGCCAGGCATGGTAGCTCATGCCTATAACCCCAGCACTTTGGAAGGCTGAGAGGGGTGGATAATTTGAGTCCAGCCTTGAACTCCTGGGCTTAGATGAGTCCTTGGTGAATCCCTGTCTCTACAAAAAATACAAAAATTAGCCAGGCATGGTGGCATGTGCCTGCAGTCCCAGCTACTCAGGAGGCTGAAATATGAGGATCGCTTAAGCCCAGGAGGTTGAGGCTGCAGTGAGCCGTGATGAGGCCACTGCACTGCAGCATGGGCGAAAGAGTGAGACCCTGACTCAAAAGTAGATAATAAAAATTCTAGACATTAACTCCTTGTCTGTTGTAGGAGTTCAAGAAGAGTGGTAAACATCATTGTAGGCTCTGGAGTCAGGCAGTCCTGGAATTGAGGAAAACTGCCTCTAAGAATGAGAAAAACAAAACTCAGTTTCTATAGTGCACTCTATAGTTCAAAATTATCTATCTTCTGACAAGAGAAGCCACAGTGGTTTGGACATACAAGGTAGAAGAAGTGATGTGAACAGTCTAAATGCTCCTTTCACCAATTTCAACCTTACCTGACCCCACCTTCAAAACACTTAGTGTTTTTAATCCCCAAGCTTTTTCCAAGTTCCTAAGGCCAAATCAACTAAGTTTGAGGCTTAGGTTTCAGTCTTTTCTCTAATCTGCTTAGTCACCTCAGTATCTCCCTACCATGCAATTCCAAATTTTGGGGGTCTGTCATCTGATTAGTAGTTATGAGTTTATCTTTTTTATTTCTTCAATGTCATTGTCATGGGTGCTTCAAAGGGGAAAGAAAAGAGAAAAATGCCTGTATTCAACTGGCTTTATTTAACTAAATAATCCAAGGTAAACTTCTTCATCTACTAAGTCACTAAAAAAACTCTGCCAAATCAGTTTTAATCTCCAGCACCAGCTCACTTAAATGTGCCTTCAATCACTATATTCAACATAACAAAACTCTATTACATTATAACAGTACCTTATCAACATAAATAAGTTCCTATATTTAAAGGACAAATATAATTTTAGATTTATTTATTTCCTATATTTTCTTCATTTCTTAAGTTTCTGCCATTAGAGAAATTAAAATGTAAATACCTTTTCGTGTTTTTTTACAAAGTTGGTTTTCTTGATTTTTCCATGATGCTACAATAAAGAAAAATAAATTTTAAGTTGAAAAGACAGTATTCCACAAAATCAGAAAACACTGTTTATTTAAAATATGGTACACATAATACTAATCTATATATCTTAGGTTTTTAAATTGTTATTCTCCTTATCACCTTATATACATATTTAACTTCGCCATATTTTAGGCCAATTTCATTTAGATTTGGATTGGATGTAAGATTGCTTTTGCATGTAAAATAAGAATTTCTAAAATAAAATAGTGACATTTCCTAAAAGAACTGATTATATTGATTTATATACAGCATATATATTGCTATAAAAACTGAATATATACAGCATATATATTGCTATAAAAATGAAACTTCCAAACAGATATGGATTTTTATTCATCCCATAAACAACTTTGGCAATTCACATAATAAACGCTGACGGAGAGCATTTTAGTTAGGTACAATTCAAATAATAAATGCTGACAGAGAGCATTTTAGTTAGGCACCCAGGATTCAATGTGGGGGAAAACAATAAATGTGGTCCCTGCCCTCTAGAAACTAAAGAGGGACAGGTGCAGTGGCGCACACCTGTAATCCTAGCACTTTGGGAGGCTGGGGTGGAAGGATCACTTGAGGCCAGGAATTCAGGACCAGCCTGGCCAACGTGGCAAAATCCTGCCTCTACTAAAAATACAAAAATTAGCTGGCCGTGGTGGCGCACACCTGCAATCCTAGCTACGTGGGAAGCTGAGGCATGAGAATCACTTGAGCCAGGAGGCGGAGGTTGCAGTGAGCCAAGATCACGCCACTGCACTCCAGCTTGGGTGACAGTGAGACTTTGTCTCAAAAAAATAAAGTCCTAAAGAGTAGCACAAGACATGACAATACATACATACATACATACATACATACATACATACATACAAATTGTTGCAAGTCCAAAGAAGAAAGCAAACATCATGTGAAATAGGAAGGAAACAATAAAGAGATCCTACTTAAATAAGTTGTACAGGGAGAAATGCTTTGAGAAGGCAACACTTAAACTGAAGCCTGAAGAATGAGGAGTAGAGAAGGAGTTTTCCAGAAAGACAGAACATACAAACAAAGACCTTAAGGGAGGAAAGAGATCAGAATGTTTTGAGGAAGGAAAATGGCAAATGTGATGGCAACACAGTGGGTGAAGAAGAAAAAAATAACTCTAAACTGGGATTTCTCTAACTAATGTATATACAGGAAAGGCTTCTTCAGTGTTCTGGATAATAATTCAGTATAGTAAGAGTTTTAGAACAACAAGAGTTACTAGCCTTAAAATTATTTCCATCTTCCATACTTTTAACAAAACCTTACATATTTTTAAAATCTAGAATTATTACCTAAGATATACCCAATTTCCTCTTTTCTATGAAACTGTCTACCTTCTCTCAAATTTCAGAAATTACTTTAAACCCTTAAAAGAATGAGTCCTAAATACATATTTGGCAATCTTATTCTAATCTCTTCCCCTTAGAAATTTACAAGTGTTAAGAAATTTCAAAATATTACTGAGATCTCAAAAAATAAAGCAAAAAGAAGTACGTTACTATTACCTTAAGAAAGAACCTCTTGTCAGTTCTTGCTGGATTGTATGAAGCAAGGTATGCCGCAATTAGAATAAACTTAGAGTAATATGGAAGTTCCACGTGAGTATGCGCTGAGAGACCTATATAACAAAATACTTTGATGAAGTATTTATTAGGCTACCATTGGGTTTTAAGTATCTCTTCTCACTTAACTTTTGATTTCCATACGGTATTCTCTCATCAAAATGACTTACTTCCTTATCTTAAAAAGTACAATGATAATGATGGCCATTGCAGTGATGAACATTTAATGACAGGCTTTACTCAATCTATTATTTTTGTTTGGCTCCTCTCATTCTGAAGTCTAAATCCTAGCATTCTTCCCCTCAAGGCTATGCTCTCCATTAAACCTTCCCTGATGTTCCCCTAACATACCAAAATTAAAAAACTTATTTCTACTGTGAATTCCTACTCTGAGTATTCCCACATAACATGATGCCTTATATTAACCGTTAACTGTACAGATTGAGTATACTTTGTCTGAAATGCTTGGGACCAGAAGTGTTTTGGATTTTTTCACATTTTAGAATACTTGTATATAATAGTTGAATATCCTTAAATTCTGAAAAATCAAAGAAAACAAGCATTTCCTCTGAACTCATGTCAGCACTCAGAAAGTTTTGGAGTATTTTCTATTTGGAAGTTTTGGATTCAGAATGCTTAACCTGTACATAAATCATACCCCTTACCAAACAATACTAAGTTGAAGGAGCTATGTCTAACGTTTGTCTGTATCCCTACACTGCCTTGCACATAGGAAATAACTGCTGAACGGATAAATCAGTCAAGTAGCACTAATTCTTAAGGAAAGGGAAGGAATCTGATATTTACTGAAAATCTACTATGTGTCAGATACTGTGTTAGGTGCTTTGCTTAAGCATCACTTTGAATCTCTGCAGTAACAACACTAAATATTCTTCCCATTTTACAAATGAAAAACTGAGCTGGGTTCAAGGTCAAACAGATAGAAAGAGTGCAAAACCAATTATTACAGATTTTTTTCTACTCTGGCGCCTATCTCTTTTCCTAAAAACACCCAACTAGAAGTCACTTGTAAAGCATCTGGAGCATTTGAAAATAAAAAAACACAAAACAGCATTTTAACACCACTATTGCATACATTTTCTTTAACCATCAGCCACTGACCTTTTTTAAAAAAATAACATTTTTAATACTTGCTTATTTTTAAAGTAAAATTAGTTCTATTTAATATTTGGCATAAATCCAAAGTAGCAGTTTTCTTAGAGAAAAAAAAAGCACAAAGCTTTCAAAACATAATCACCAAAGTGCATACCCTAAACTGATTAACATAAAACTACACTTTATTCCATAAAACTCATGAAATATAGACATAATGAGATAAACTGTCATATAATTAGATTGCTTAAACAAAAGCATTTAGAGTAATAGAAATTGCTTGATTTTCATGACTTAATCCAATATTTAGAAAATAAAAAACTGGTATCTCAACTTTATTTCCTCCCATTAGAGCTTTAGTTAAAGAAAAATCATGAATCAAAATATCATTATAGCTTAAAAAGTAAATTCTCTTTTATAACATTATTTCCTGACTGAATGTTCCTTAGTATTAACTTCAGTATCTTGATAATTAGTCAAAGCAGCATGTCTGGTAACTGACTCAATACTTCTTTTGATACCTTTCAGTTGCCCCAGATCTGTGTCATCTTTCTGTAGCTTTTCCCACTGGGAACTGAAAGCAAATAAAAGAGCAAAAATGGATTAAAAACATAAAATCAATATGCTGTACTTAAAAAAGAGCCCTAGAAAAACTAAATTTATTAACAAAATAGAAAAGAAAAATATGTACATGCAATACACGTTTGTACCTGAATAAAATAATTCAATGTATATATTAGAATGACATAAATTTATAAAGCAATATCCAGATGTTAACTATTTAATAAGCTCTCTTACTATGATCACTGTTGTGGCTATTAAAAAACATCAACCAGGCCGGGTATGGTGGCTCATGCCTGTAATCTCAGCACTTTGGGAGGCCAATGAGGGAGAATCACATGAGGCCAGGACTTTGAGTCCAGCCTAGGCAACATAGTGAAACCCCATCTCTACTAAAAATACAAAAATTAGCTGGGCATGGTGGCACATGCCTGTATTCCCAGCTACTTGGGTGGCTGAGGCATGAGAATCACTTGAACCTGGGAAGTGAATGTTGCAGTGAACTGAGACTGTGCCACTGCACTCCAGCCTGGGTGACAGAGTGAGCCTCTGTCCAATCAATCAATCAATCAATCAATCCACCAACATTCAGTAAAACTCCCAGTGTTCTAGTTAGCATATTAGATATAATTGTCATATACTATTTCTAAATTCTATAGCAATTTCTCAGAGTAGGTCTCACACCAGAAAACTGAGGCCCAGAGGTTAAGCTACCCAAGGACACTTAGCCAGTCAATAGTGGAGCTATGAGTCAAATCCTTGTAGGATGCTTGCAAAGTTCATGGTATTTTAATGGCCCCATCCTGGCCTTACTTGCAATTAAAACTGTTAAACAACCAAAACAGTATTAAGAATATGAAGTGATTATGAAATGACGAATTGAATTTATAAAGCAACACACTATAGTATAATGAAAAATTAATGACCTATGACAGTTCTAGCTGCATGACTTCAAAAAAATGAATACCTTTCTCATAAAAAAAAAAGGCAGTTTGATGCAAAAGCCCTCTCCAACTCTAAAACCCTTAAAAATAATGAGCTAATATATACGGCTAATTTTAAAATAATCCTGGATTAGAACAATTAAATATCCAAAATCTTCATGAAGAACACAGTGGAAGAGATAAGGATGAGTGTGGGCCTTCTTTGAGTATACTTTTTAAAAAACAGTTTTAGCTTTTGAAGTATTCTTTGATACCCATACCCATCTCTCACCTGTATAGCAATCAACAAGTTTATTTTAATTCTTTTCCTTTTTTTACCATTTTTTAAGTTGTAATATTCCTACCTTGTCAGAATATATAATATTTACATACTATTCTTCTACTCTTATTTCCACCTTAATTTTACTTTTGAGCTAAACTTAATCACATTCATTGTTTATCATCAATCCTTTTGTTAGTTTCTCCAGTCATCTCTTTTTTACATCAAGGTTGTCCTAAGAAATGCCTTATAAGGAGTGTTCTCTGAGTTCTTCCATGTTTAATATTGCTTCTCTCTAGCCTTGATAGTTGAATGACAGGTTGACTGAACATAAAATTATTTGGCTTACACTTCCTTTCTTCTTGAGTTTCTTGAAATTGTTGATCCATTTGTGGTCTTGCTTTTTTATTTATTCTCTTTCCTTTTTAAGTGACTTATATTTTTTGCCTGAAAGTTCAGAGATTTTTTTTCTGTTATTTTTAAAGTCTAAATGCTTTCCAAGAAGTCTCTGTATTCAGCTTACGCCGAATAATGGCCCTGCTTCCAAAGATATCAAAGTCCAAATCCCTAGAACCTGTGAATACATTCTTACAGGGTAAAAGGGACTTAGCAGATGTGACAGAGTCAAGGATCTTCAGATAGACATTACACTGCATTATCCAGATAGGCCCAACATAGTCACAGGATCCTTCTAAGACAAAGACAAGTCAGAGAGAAGAGAAAACACTATACTACTAGATTAGAAGATGGAGAATGGAACCATAAGCCAAGGAATGCAGGCAGCCTCTAGAAGTTAGAAAAAGCAAAGAAACAGATTCTCCTCAAGAGCCTCTAGAAGGAAAGTCCTGTGGACCCGTTTTAGACTTCTGACATATAAAATTGTAAGATGGTAATTATGTGTTGCCATAAGTCACTAAATTTCTGATAATTTATTACAGTACAATATACAAGCATAGGTTCAGAATCGATTATTCTCGATTAACTGGGAAAATGAACTATTTTGATGTGTAAAGCTAGGTCTTCTATTTCTGAAATGTTTTCTTGATTTATAATTTTAGATCTTAATTCCAATCTATTGTTGTTTTCTGTCTTCAGGAACTCCAATTAAATATATGTTAAATCTTCTTTCTCTATCAGATTTGTCACATTTACCGGACAAAGAGGTAAATCTGTCACAGTTACCTCTTTTTTTAGTTTTGTTCTCTTGGTTATTTTTGGTCCTCTCCTCAATGTCCCTTATTATGTTCTCAGTTGAATCTGCTCTCCCTTTTTCATTTTCATTACTAACTACTATTGCCTGAACTCTGCTCTTGAGTTTGATCAACTTTTATTTCACATCCCCCTGTTCTTTGTCCATTTATTCTGAGTTACTAAATTTCAAACTTAAAGTATTCTTTACATACCTGAAAATGCTATTTTAAAAAATCTAAACCAAGTCAAGCTGTTGTACTGCAGTCTTCCTCTGCTTTGTTTTCGGTGTTAAAGGGGAAATTTTCATTAACTGAACTGTTTTTACTCACATTTTCTGTTTTTTCTTATAATACCTTTACATGGCTTTTCCATGTTGTCTTTTCTTCATTTTGAAATGCCTAATATTTGCCTAAAGCAGTAGTAACAGATGATTTTTATGAGTGCAGGAGTAAGGTTTTCGGGTGGCACAGATGACTTAATTCTAAAGTGCTCCCTTCTCTAAAATAATGAAATCAAGTTTCTTTAATAAATGGTGCCATTCTGAAAAAGAGGAATTGGCTTAACTTCCGATTTTGTCATTTCTGTTGGGGGGACAAGAGGAATCTTTAATTTCTATCCTTTCTTTCCATTCTTTTCCTTCATTACCAACTCTCAAAAGAATATCACACCTTTCTGAATCAACTGTCTCCCCTCAAAACAGTACTTTCCCAAGACTATCATGCTAACTCTGGCCCCACATACTCTTAAAACAAAAAAATACAAAAAGTTAGACAAGTGTGGTGGCACAAGCCTATAGTCCCAGCTACTCTGGAGGCTGAGGTGGTAGGATCATCTAGGCCCAGGGAGGTTGCAGCTGCAATGAGCCATGATCTTGCCACTGTACTCCAGCCTAGGCGACAAGAGTGGAACCCTATCTCAAGAAAAAAAAATGCCACTTTGATTCTCCAGTAGACAGTGCTCTAATCCTTCCAGCCTCAGAACTGTTCACTACTTTCTTACTCAGGGTTGAACTCTCTTTCTGGCAAGTGACTTCATTTATATTTCACCACTACTAGTCAACCTACCCCTTGTCCCAACAATCTTCTCTTTTCCTTTCAGTCTTTGTTTGACTTTTCACCTCAGCATGAGCTCCACAACTGGCCCTGCTGGTTTCAGTTTTTACTTCACTACTGATATATAAAAATTGAAGTTTGTAGCAATCTCTAACTCATATTAATACAGCAGGCAAGGGTTACAGGTGGTTCTGTTGGCTCTCCTTATTGATATTATGGAGAGAATTGGATTTAGGTGGCCCTAATTATCCTATGGGACTAGAAGTCCCTTCATTATTATGTAAGAATCATTTTAACAAGCAAAAAAATTTTCCTACCTTTAGAAGAAAACATCACAAGCTTTTCCATTCTATGACTTCAGAAAACTCTCATCAAATGAGTTTTTGTTATTAAAAAGGGAAAAGGAATAATAGTATCTTTGTACTATTTCTGCTAATTAAGAAACTACTAAATTTTTCCCTGAATTACAGGCTATATCAGCTAATTATATTCAAATCAAACAAAATTATTAAGGAAAAGTAGTTAGTGATAGAGTAAGGCATTCATGAGAGAAAAACGGTAAAACAATGACTAGAAAGAAAAGCAGGTAGTGTTTATGTTTTTAGGTTTCCTATACTGATTTGGAATCTAGACTTAATCTAATATCTATAAGACACTTTATTATTCACAATCATTTTCAGATATATTATTTAAATCTTCTAAGGATTGTTAGAGGAGGAAGCCAAGGCCTAGAGGTTTTAGGACTTGCTAAGATCACATATGGCAGACAATGGCTGAGCTAGAAATCAAAATCATGTTCTTCTCATGCACTAGGTGCCACCATGTCTTTCCTGAGCTGCTTCACTACTAAGAAATTTTAATAATAGACAAATGTCGATTTATGATGGTTCATCTCTTTTATAATTAAATTTTCTTTATATCATTCAAACATCTAGAATAAATATGAGAAAGCTAGCACTGACTTTCCTATAACTTTCTAGGTTAAAAAAAAAAAAAAGCTTTGTTTCAAATTGTGTAACAATAGAGTCACTTGAGCTAAAAACCCTGACAAATAGAGCCCGGGAAGGTCATGAAGAAAGGGTTCTCACGAATAATGCTTGATAAAAGAACTATCATAAAAACCTGAAAAGACCATAACCTTGCACAAAGGCCACAATAACCTTATACAAAAATCCTGTGAGAATGTCTGCCCAGCAACTGCCTGTCCATCTCTGAACTGGTACCACCTTTGTTATTGAACCTTGTGGCCAAGAATAATTACCTCAAAACAATTATGTAATTCTCCTCATTCTTCCTTTAAAAACTTTTGTCTCCCTTTACTTCCCTGAATATGCAGTGTGTGCATCTCCACTGTAATGCCCATTCTCAAAGAGATACCATTTTCTTTTAGAGTCCCTCTCTGTTATTTATTCAGGTTGACATATTGAAGAGACGTGCAGCAAGATCACCTTCAGAAGGAATCAACAGTTCTTAGAATTGGCATATAGTACTTACTTGAGCCCTTTAAACTTTCTGCTTCCACGGCTCACCTTTTCTGCCCTCATGAGCCTCCCACTTTTTGATGGAAGCTCTTGAATTCATTCAGGATCTGATTAAGGCCATCTTAATAAACGGTCTTACAATCGTCTTCGGATAATAACAACTTTCTGGCTTTTCTGGCAATCTCTTTCTGGTATAAGGACAAGCGTCTTTCTGGTTTGAATACTCTGGTTACTATAAAATTTGTGTTCTATCTGTGAAGTACGTCTTTTCCGGTGAATTCACTTCTGGTTCTACATGCCTAATTTAGTATTTTGTTTAATCTGCATACCTGGGTTTAAAATTTTTGTAAATCTTACCTTGGTTTCATTTTGGTTTGGTAAGACATATCCATAAATAATTTAGCTCTTTTCCCTTGCTTATTTCTAAGAATCTACAAAAAGCAAAAATAAACATTCTAGATGGTGGGCACAGGATGTCTCATTAAAACCACTACAATGGTCACCAACCTCTAAAACACTGGTCCAAATGCCTAATATTCCCTGATAAGATTTATAGGATTTTCTTTGCTCTTGAGTGATTAAAAATAAACAAAATGGGATCCTCAAATGCTAAAGGCATGCTAAAACAATCTTCCTTTGGAGATTCCTGTCAGCTATATTATGGACCATTCTTGGGCATATTTTTTAATTGATGGTCAAATGGTTACAGAAGATAGCTAGTCAGGCATGAGCAGGACAGGAGAAGGTTCTCCCTACCCCACCAGGAATGTCAGGCAACTCTAGGGTGATGGGCAGCCTATTGTCACACTGTCTCTCTAATAATTGGTCACTGCTGGCACCATGCAAAGGCAGTCTCCCAAGAGACAGAAACACCTGAAACTGGTGATCAGCAGCTTTCCAATAAGATCTCAGGAGTTGGGTGGGTAAGCTCAGGCATGTGCAATAAGAGGCAAAATAGAGGCATTTAACTAGTGTATGACTTTCCAGGGGCATTCCACTAGTAAGGGCAATACACCTCAAGTGAGCATACGTACAAGGCCAGTAAACACACTGCACATGCTCACCTCTCAAGGGCTAGCAGGCCACTGCCCACCACAAGGGAAGAATCAGAGAAGGGTCACAAGAACCCAGGAGTATGCCACCATATAAAACTCTAAGTCAAAGGTCAATGGGGCACTTATCTTTCAAGTCGCCTGCTTGGCCTTCTTCCAAGTATACCTTCTTTCCTTTTGTTCCTGTTCTAAACCTTTTAAATAAACTTTCACTGCTGCTCTAAAACTTGCCTCAGTCTCTCCTTCTAACTTATGCTTCCTTGGTAGAATTCCTTCTTCCGGGAATAAAAGAATTGAGGATGCTGCAGGCCCAAATGGATTTGCCGCTGGTAACAAAATGACATCAAGGAAAATTTGGAGCATAATGGCCATTTTTTGAAATCTTTAAACTTATTAAAAAACTGCAACCAACTAAAGAATTAAAATACACAGAGCATTCTAATTTCTCTACCTCTCTATTTTTTTCCTGCCTACTTTGAATCTAGTCACTTTTTCTGCTGGTATTGAGATAAACTTGCCGCTATGGCATTCCAGCCAAGATAGAAAGGGGGAAAATGTCTTAGAGTGCTTTCAAATTATTGTTATACAAATTACATCAGCTCCATGGCACTGACAACCTAGACATTTTCTGGAAATGTAAATTTAGGTTTGCCTTACTAACAATTGCTTTGAGTGATGGAACAGTTAATTAAAGAATTGATGTTCTAAAAGAAAAGAAGTGGTAAATGTTTATAAGAGGCTCTCAGATCAAAGAGGTCAAAATCTCGAACTCAGAGCAATAATATAAAATGTCTCTGTCTGGCATAAAAAATGTTTTGTCTGCCATGCAAGAACTAGAAAAAGCTAAAAAAAAAACACCCTGAGAGAGAGATCCAAGATGGCCGATTAACAACAGCTCAGGATTGTAGCTCCCAGTGAAAGCGCAGAGAGCGAGTGGACGCCGCACTTTCAGACGAATTTTTGTTGCTCACAGACTAGGAGATTCCCGGCGGAGGAGCCAC